>JANHFL010000697.1:303870-351980 GCA_032468155.1 Oxyrhabdium leporinum
AGGGGGCCGGGGGGGGGGGGAAAGCAGGTTGGCTGAAGAGGCCCAGGGCAGGCTGTCTGAAACAAGTTGCGCCATTTTCCACCAGCCAGAGAGTGGTTTTCAGTGCCCCTCCTCGAAACCAGTGAGCCTCTGCTGCCAGAGACAGATAACAGTCCCACATTGCTTTTTAAAAGATGTTCCCTTTGTTTTGAATGTAACTGTAATAATCTCTAAAAGGGTTAATCACACCGGATGGCTAAACTGAAAAGGAATAGCTTTGTCTTTATTCTGTGATGAATGCAAGAGGTAGGAGCCAGAACTGGTTGAACTGGCTGGATTCACATTTCAGTAGGATGTGTATTACTTTTGGCCCCTCCATATCCTCCCATTAACTGCTGGGTAGAGAGTAAAAGCAGACCTTAGCACAAAAGAACTCACCCATTTTTCAGCACTTTGTAACTATTCCCGCTCTAGGAGGCACCTCCATGAACAGAAAGTCTAGAGATTTCCATTAGATAAGAATGTACTTCCACTTCACCTGCAGATGAATGCTTCTAGGCAAGTGAGCCTCAGGGGACTAGTTGGCTAAATTCATGATTAAATTCATTTCCTCTCCTCTTGTAGTTAAGCAGCAGGGGAGGAAATTGCTAGAGACCTGTGCTCTTTTGAATTTCTCCAAAAGCAGCAGCTGGTTGTGGAGAAGGAAAGAAAGGAATCATAACCTCATTCCCAAGTTGTCGGACATGATCTTTAAGAATGCAGGAAGGGACTTAACTCACTGGGAACTCTAAGTATAGTGAATAACAGGCAGTGGGAGATTAAGATTTAGCTTTAGAGATAGTCCTCAGTTAACAACTGTAATTGGGACCGGCAATTATGTCACTAAGTGATGCAGTCATAAAGGGTGACATCACATGACCATGCTGACAAACCATGGCCATTCCAGTTATTAAGCATGTCATCATGTGACTACGACTTGCGACTTCCAGGTGGCTAGGATGTGAAGGTTGCAAATGGCAATCACAGGACTGCAGTACGCTGTGATGTCCACAACTATAAAGGCCGGTCATAAGTCTTCTTGTTCATCATCATCATATCTTTGAATGGTCACTGAACAAAGCTTTACTAAGCAAGGACTAGTGTATTTTATACAGTATGTGCTCAAGGCAAACACCTGGCTTCTTTCAAAGTTTCCTTTTTTTTGAGGCCTAATTGCCATCTTAGATGGGCCTATTCATTATTTCTATGTGCCTGATATCCAGTGTGGAGGGTTTTTCTATAGTGTTTTCTGTGTTCCAAATAAACTCTACTGTTGTAAATAGTGCCACTGCCACAGTGTGTTGGGGTGGATTTATAATCTGATCACATGCTTCAGTAGGTCTAGACTTCTCCAGTATTGGGCTAAAGCTGCCTTTGCATTTCTCAGCTAGCTAAAACAGGAGAATCTATTGCCTTTCTTTTGCCCTTGGTCCCATAAAGGGCAGAAAAAAAGACTGTAGCAGGAAATGCTGGCTGAAAGAAATCACTGATGCATCATCCTAAGGTGACCCAGTTGAGTGGGGCAGTTGGTAAACACAGCCTTATCTTCACAACATACTGCTTTGGGGAGGTTTGCTTATTTTATTACTTAAATGCATATCATGTTTATATGTGACTAGTCATAAACCTCGGTTAACCTCCCCAGCTCACGAGGTTCCTTTGTGCCATCCCCTCTGTTTCCCACATTCTAGCATCCTAACATTTGGGAAGAAGGGGCGTGATGACTCAGCGATTTAAGACCCTGAGCTTGTCAGCTGGAAAGCTGACAGCCCGGGTTCAAGACCCAAGTGCCACGTGATGGGGTGAGCTCCTATTACTTGCTCCAGCTCCTTCCCCTCCTAGCAGTTTGAAAGCATGCAAATGTGAGTAGATAAATAGGTACAACTTCGGTGAGAAGGTAATGTGTGTCTCGGCATAAAGTCATGCTGGCCACATGATGACGGAAATGTCTTCGGACAATGCTGGCACCTTCAGCTAAGAAACGGAGATGAGCACTACCTCTAAAGTTGGACACAGCTGGACAGGGGAAATCTTTACTTATACTTTTAAGGTCTGGGGGGAGATGAAGGCAAGTGGATGTTGATTGAAACTACCAATCTTAAAAATAAACATGATGCAAGAGGTGGGTGTTTGTAACATGACAGCTTCCTAGCAATGGTCTACATTTATTTTTATTTAAAAAAATAAATAAAGTTGTGCAAGAAAAGTAGTAGGCAACCATGGTATAACTTACATCCCTCCTGTATGTTCTCCAGGGCTACAATTTGCTCTAAGCCCTTATAAACTTTATGCAGACTTCTTATGGGTTTCCAAGCCCTCCCCTATCTGAACAGACAAAATTCACAATACAGAATGACATTGTATAATGTCAGCCTAGGAGCCAGCAAGTCACTTAACTGTTTGTTTGTTTTTTAAATGGCATTTTAAATAAGATTCAAATACTTTAAATTCAAGGAATGTAAATAGATTGTATTTTAGCACTGCTTGTTTTGATCTTCCAAAGAATCTCTAAAATGAAGCAATTTGTCAAATATAATTTGGAATGATAACATTGCTCCATATACCATATTATATTTATCAAATTCTTGTTGGTTTTGGTGGGAAAGACATTCCCAGTAAAAAGATTCCCAAGAAAAGCACTGACAACCAGCAGACTCTCTCAATCGCCTCTAAACGCAAACATGCACACGCCTATCACAACATGCTAAATATAAGGATGTTTGGGGGGGGGCTGTTTTTACTGTTCAAATCCCCCAGATTTCGCTAAACAGTTGTTTTTCGACTGATTTAAAACTCTCCCAGCAACTGCACCGTTCAGCTGCAATCCTATTTTCACATTGTCATTTTCTTGGCAATGTCATTAATCCTTGCCATATTATTAGAGCAAGATGCTCAGTATTTATTTTTTTTTGCTCTTTTAAAAATAGGAGAAATAGACCCAAGTCACACACAGAATCTAAATCACCCTAATGGTACATATTTCCTGAAAATGAGACAGCAAGCAATTTGAGCAGGGTCACGCAGCAGAAGCCATATCCTTGTCATCACTCCGCAGAGATGGAATTCTACTGTAGATCTTCGTATATCATGCATCGGCCCTTATAATAGCTCGTGCACTAACGAGCTTCATTTAAGTTGAACTCATAAATAACTCTGGAAAGGCTATGTATACGAATCAGATTCCAACATATCTTTATATATATATGTGCGTGTGTGTGCATCTATTTATCTTTATTATCTTTATTGCGTAAGCAATAATTCAAATGTGATAAATGTCCTGAATTTTTCACTCTCATTCCTATAACGATCAGCCATACTTTCTAAGACTGGTGAGCCTAAGAGCACAAACAGCATTTGATTCGACATCACAGTTTGCTCATTTGTGGTCCAAAGAGTTTAACCAAAGAGTTCAGTCTTTAGAGTAGCAGCCTCAGATTTTTGTAGGGCTCTCAAAATTATTTCAGCTTTGAAGAAGAACTTAAATTGTGTTTATGCCGTGATCAGACTGCCTAGAATAAGACTCTTACCTTCTACTTGTAGATGAGTTGCAAGTTTCATTTTTATGCCACTAAGTTGTTTTTATGCCACTGGATGTGTACACTATCCTTAGTCATAATATGGTTTGTTTAATTTCAGCTTAGTGAAACCAGACTTTGAGATTTATGATCACAGTTTATGGCAATGCCGAGCAAAACTAGCCAATTATCGTTTACTCAATATGCTTTTGGAAGAAATGGCTGAATGTAATGTATGAATCCATTATGTTCTTATAGTGACTCCCTCTGAAATAACTGCCTTTCTTTGTTTCCTTTAACGCTATTGGTTTGATATTTTAATTCTTTCGTAAGGTAAAACCCAAAATATTTCAACAAAGCTTTTGCTGTGTGAGTGTTTCAGTGAAGTAAGCATCCTTCAGATACTAGAGGCTAATGCTGTCCCCTATCCTAGAGTAAACCTACAACATATGTAGTTAACCCTTTTCCTATGTAGCATCACTTAAAAGTTTTTATGAAAGATCATAGCTCACTGGCTGAGCATATTTTTCCTATACAGAGTCTTCAGTTTACATTACCAGTTATGTCAAGGTAAAAATTATATTTACTGTATTGGTTACTGTCAGCCCTTCAAGGTAGTTCAGGCAGGAAACTGAACCATGCGTTCTGGTACTGCTTTTATTGTACAATTATAGTAACAGAATCGGACAACCCTGAAAGTATTTTTTTATTTTTTATTTTTACATTTATATAATGTATCTCCCCTCTTCTGGCTTTACTTCCCAGTAAACTAGGGAGGGTCCCTTCTGAGATGCTTTCTCTTGTTTAACTGTGGCCTAGGCTATGGCCCCTCTTCTTGTCTCCCAGGGTTATTCCGACAGCCCATTACGATTATTAGAACTGATCTTTCCATACAAAAAAAACCTAAGTACTGTATGCTAACATTGCATGACCGCTTAATCCTAATGTGATGAAACATCACTCCACTAGCCAAAAGGAATATGCTTTTCCTTCATGCCTGCCAAGATTTGGGTTGTTTTCCCACCATGAGTCACGGTATGTTATAAAAATTGAAATTAGTATATTGTGTTTTATTCAGGAAAGTTTTAGTAACTACCTAAATGGGAACATTTGCTCTTTTGCTATATAATTGTATGGAGGATGTATGAAGTAATTTCAGCAATCATTGAAATATCTAGAATCTATTCACAGCCTTCCATACAATACCATTGTCCAATTCATTTCAACAAGGAATATACACCAGGGGTTCAACCCAGACCAGCTCAAGTTTGACGCAGCCTTCCATCCCTCCGAGGCTGGTAAAATGAGGACCCAGATTGTTGGAGGCAATATGCTGACTCTGCAAACTGCTTAGAGAGGGCTGTAAAGCAATGTGTCTGTGAAGCGGTATATAAGTCTAAGTGCTATTGCTATTTCTTTGAATGTACTAGTCGAACATATTTTGTGTCATGAGAAACCACACTATGGGCCTTATTGTGCAATCAAGGATCACTCTTGCAATAAAAGTTCCTTTTTGAGTAAGATTATAAAAAAGAAAACTGGCAAGGTTTATCAGGTTCTGTAAGCCTGCTAACTACCTGAAAACTACATCTGTTGCTGCCCTCTGAATCAAAATTGTATTGCATAGGGTTTTTTCCCCAACAATAAAATAAGCCAGCCTTTAGAAGTACTTTAGCGAGCATGGGAATTTCCACTGTATGGAAAACATGTCTTCCGTTCTCTGTCCTTCTGTCAGTTCTTTGTAATGACATTTATCACTTCTGCTAGTTTTTAATAACATTAAGCCATCTGCTGTAGTAAGACGGCTAGAGTGAGGCCTTTCCCACAGGCATTCAAATCCTTATTGATTCCCCCCACATCCCCGCATCTACAACATATGCAGGCTAGCTTATTATATCAGGATTTACTAAACAAAACAAGGAATCAGACTATGGAGGCATTAATATATAATGATCAGTAGATGCTATGACTTTTCTTCCTGCTCTGTGCCAATTCACCAGCTTATTGATTTTGTCTTGTTTGTTCTATTCAAGCTGCCAGTATTTTTTTAAAAGCAAAATAGATGAAATGAATGTAACAGTTACTACCTGGGAGAACCACCTCCCTCGTACACATACAGGTGTAATATCTCCGACGTTCCTTCTATTTTCTTCTGATTTACTGAAAGAAGAAATTTACGAATATACTTTAAAAAAAAATAATTACTAGGGTTTATCTCTGAAAAGCTACTGCTGTGTTCATACAAGGGTAACCATCATTAACCCAACTAGGGTTTATGCAATTAATATCAATGTTCTGAATTCAATAAACACATAGGCTAGGTCCACACAACATACCAGGCTAAGACATTGTTGGTTTGTAGTTTAGTGACAGAAGCAGTCTTCTCTAGTCAGCTCAGGGAAAGGCAGTTAGAAAGAGGTCTTCTCTCTCTGATGTGTTGTCAACATCCATTGAGGAGCAAACCTTTTTTTTTTTTCTAGACAATAGGGAAGCACCAGATCTAGAATGTCGCCCCTTGTGAAACAGGATTAGTTTGAGAGGAAGCTGGCATTTTCTTCACAGATGTGCTGCACAACTCAAAAAGAGAAGTCTTCAAAGGTACAAAAAGTTGCCCTAAATATCTGTTGCTTAAATCAGGCCTTCCTTGCTGTCCACAAACATTCCAGTCTTCGGAAAGCTTATTCTCTTTGTACAGCCGCTGCCTTTAGTGATTTTTATTTTTAGCCTCAAGCAATCGTCTCAGCTCTGTTTATGTTCATTCCTGAAGGTTTTCACTTTAATAAAAAGAAAACAATGTAATTAGAATTCAAGAACGTTTGTTTCCAATTTCAGCCCAAGTAATGTGGGGTGCCCTGGAATACATTCTGGGGTGTTCAGTTTAGGTTTTTGCCAAATTACTGTCTACCACAGCCTCTCCACTAATGTAATGGCACACAAGAGCTCTGTATAGCCGCTTTCATTGTGCCCCACATGACTCATCCATTGTGCACTTGGCAATGTGCAATTCTAATTTTCCTAAAATATCCACAGTTTATCCTATAACTTTGGTTCCTCCTCCCCCATGCAATGAACCATCCCCATCTTTACTCTTTTAACAATTCTGTTTGCTTGTTTATATATGGAAAGTTGTGTAGCCTTAAAAGCTCTTCCTGTTCCTGCTGAGGAGACACTGTGTTTGCAGAAAGAATTAGCTAAACTTTTCTGCTAGCCAAATAACAATCAGCCAGGGAATGAATCTAGAGACAGAGTCTAGCAATGATCCAGAAGCCAGCTGAGGTAGCAAGGGAGTTCCCTTCCCATATCAGAGGATAGTAAGCCAGGGTACAAATTGGGTCATAGTCAAAGTAGACATTTATACAGGATAAGACAAAGATTCGTGCAGGTAATCATAGGTGCACAAAAAGTAAATGTGTTGTTTCCAACACTGGACGCTCTCCAATTCTCCAAAGCTTAGTTTAGACAATAATAACCCCTGAGTAGACAGTTACTCCCAAGAAATTTTGCCCTGCGTTATCACGCTTCTCATGCTTTCATCCCTTTCATTGTCAGTCTACTAGCACTCTCATAAATCTCGAGGAGTTAGGGAAATCCTGATTGGAATTTTGGATTGCAGGTTTCCTGGTTCTTCCTTTTTTTTTTCTCCTGGATTCTGGCCCTAATAGTCAGTAATAACTCCTCATCCTCTGAAGAAGAATTTATGAAGCCCATCACAAAAGCATTTTAAAGTTGGCTGTGAAGTTATCTTTATTGTACTCCTGCCAACCTAGAAAAAAAAAACACACACCATGTGTCAATCAGTGCTTTCTTCAGTCAGAGAATCCTCAACTTATGACCATTCATTTCGTGGTCATTCAAAGTTACAAGGGCATTGAAAAAAAAAACAATTTATGATTGGTCCTTGCACTCATGACAGTTGCAGCATCCTTGCGATCATGTGATCACCATTTGAGGATACCAGTTAGTATTGCCCCCTGAGTAATGTTAGTTCTTGGAGTAATTCAAAGCATTCCAGAATGAAAGAGAAAACAATAAATTGTTAGGAACCCTCTTGAGTTTTCCATATGTGTTTTGTGCATTTATCTGGTTAGTTTACAAAAATTCCAAGCTGCTGTTACATAGTGAAGGCTGCAGTCATCAAGAAGACAGTTATTCAAATCTATTTGCAGCACAAGGCATAAGATAAATATATCATAGACAGAGAAAAGAAAAGAAAAGAAAAGAGGAAAAATGCTTGTGACCCTTACATAAGCAATACTTGAGATTAATTTGAGACGATGGAGCCTTATGTACAATTAATTAAAGCACAACATTACCCAGTCAGTTGATCTAACCACCAGCACATGTAACTTCGACTTATGAAAAAAGAAACCACCCTCATCAGATGATAGATCTTTTTTCCACTCTCCACTGGGAGTATCCACTAGTTCACTTTGTAATTCTTTGGAATTATAATGCCGATATATTTAAAAGCACTGTTACTGCTTAGCCTGCTGCCTCATATGTAGTAGCATTTTGCCTCATCTATCCTAGTGTAAACTCAGGAGTTATATGCAAACTCGGGAATGTTGGTTCTACATTTCGGTTGCTCTTTAATCTACATTTGGTCTTTCTGAAATAATTTTGATATTTTTAACCTATTAAAACCAGAGATCAGAGTAAACCAATACATTTTGTACTCAAAATGGGTCAAATGGAAGGATGGAAAATATCATGAGAGGGGAGATTAAACTAGTGCTTGCTAAGATATGTATGCGCTCATCAATTTCACCCTTCCACAACCACTTGCTTTTTAAGAAATAATAATAAAAATAAAAATAACAGGCTAGTACATATATTCGGTGGAAGCAAGTCAAAACAGGCATTCATTTGTTATGGTTTTATGTGCTATTTCAGATGTTTAACCAGAATAGATAGGCACTACTCAGTCTCTAAATTGTTACACTGATTTTATCTAGAATGTAAAAACCAAAAGTATTTTATTATACCAGCAATTGCTACTTCGGAAGGACAAAGTGATCTTAAGTAGGGAGGATTGAAATGCTAAAAGTCTTGATCCATTTCTGGATACTCAAAACAACTGATTTTTCAGCAGCTGGACCTAATCTCTCTCTGAACTAATTCAGCTTATTAATATGCCGATAAAAGAAGTAAACAGCTCTTGAGTGTGCATGACTCATACAAAAAAAACAACCCCCCACTAAAAGCACAGTTGCCTTAGTATTGACCATTAGATTACGTTTGATGGAAGAGTAGACTATTGTAAGGCAAAGGACTGTTATGAGATAATTATATTTTGGGGTTTAGTGATAGCTAGTATTTTTTATTTGGATTCGCTGAACATTCAAGATTAATGTCTTATGGGAATAACATGATTGATTACCCCAAGTGTAAAACATGCTGGGTTCAGGGACCAAATCATTTATTATCACAAAAATCAGGGGACATATCCAGAACTTTGACCAGAAATATAACCATATGTGACAGGGAGATAATAATGAAAGTTATAGACAGCTCCTAAAAATATTCCTTAGCTAGTCTTAAATTGACACTGTAACATATTTTACCCATCAAAGTTATATCATAAAAGGTCTATTGCTGACTTCTGGGATTTGTTTCTTGAAATGAAACTTGTACTCTTCAGATTATGCAAACTTAATATTCACATTCTGCTTTATTCCAGAACAAAGCACACTGCTCTCATAATGTTTCTTTGGCATCTGTGCTTTTGATTAAAGAACTGATGAGAGGGAGGGAGGGAGGGAGGGAGAGAAAGAGAGAGAGAGATGCCTGCTCCATGCTTTATTTCTGAACATGCTTCGGTTATATCTGTCAGATGTAGTAGAGGTGGTACTGGAGTTTATAAGAAGTTTACTGATTGATACACTTGTGTTAGACTTCTTTCATATTAATTAGACATTGAGACTAATTTGGTGTTACCACATCTATTACAGTGCCTAGGGTATTTTTAATGTAGCTTACTAATTTATCACGTGTAAAAAGCTGAGAAAATGCCTAAAACAGCCTTGATTGGATTTGTAACCTCTTGGCTCATAGAAATGCGGTGGGTGGGGTGGGTTATGTTCTAAAATCCTAATTGAACTAGAAATATCAAATTTGAAACAGAAGAAAAGCATACAGAGGTTGTACCCAAGGGGCTAGAACCAAACCTTACCTGCACAGTATGAGTTTGAGACCTTACGTTTCATTTAGACTTCATAGAAAAAGTGATTAAAAGTAAATTTTTACTAGACTACTCAGGAAGACAAGCATTTTCCCGAAAGATTGGTGAGGAACCTTTTAAAAGAGGGCCTGTGAATAACTCTTCAGAACAGAAATTTCTCAGTCTGCATGCAGCTGAATTATGAATGGCACAATGTTTCTGTATATTATCTGAATAACAATAAATGAAAAAATTGAGCATTCATTGCTGAAGAAGGAAGATAATTTTAAGGATGGGTCTGTATTCACTTGAATATTTTGAAGAGGAAACCCTTTTTTTTGGCATCTTGCTTCTTTTTAAATTATCCTTTGCTATCCCAAGAGAAAGTGAAGCCTGCTGGTAATTTTACTATATAGGATGGGGCTGGAGCCAATTCTGAATTAAGAGAAATACATGGGCAATCCATAGTAGCTGGAAAATTCAATGAGACGTGCAGAAGGAATATCTCCACTACCTAAAGAAACAGCTGAACCATGTCTTGTTTTTCTAACTGTAGTCCCTTCATCTAATAAGACATGACTATGGAGCAATTTTTGGTGTTGAAGTCCACACATCTGGAAGTTGAACAAGGTTGGGAAACACTGCTCTAGTCTAGAGGATTACATGCCTGTTTGATGTTTCAATGCACTTTACTGATTGTTATCCATAGCTCAAAATATTTTTCTGCTTTTCCATGTATCTCATTATACATCTAGAATAGTATTATATCCCATTCTTGCACTATTGTAATCAAGGAGTACAGTCCAATAAAAATGCAACAAACTCTGATTTTTCACACCCTTTATCACAACTGGGATCCCTAAATTTGCTCAGTCATTCCAGAAAAAAAAAGAAAAAACAACCTACATGCCATTGTTGATATTTTTGTACACCAAATGTTCTTACCACCATGGCACGCTAAATTATTCAGGAACAACATAAACTGATCCACTGCCTGTATCTTAGTTTGCAGCTTCTAATGGGTTCTAATTAAAAACATTCAGTCGATTAAGAAAGCCAATCTGGCTATTTGTTACGAATGCCCACATATTGTTACAATTAAAAATGAACTAGCGTTGGCTAGATTGGTGATTATAAATGGTCAGGACTTTGACCAAGTTATGTTGAATTATTGTAAGGTTCCTCTGCCTTTTCTCTTTGCAGAGAAACAGGTGATGAGTGGCTGGGAGCAGGTAATGGTTCCACTACTTTAAAAGAGGGGTAGTTAAGAAACTATTACTGAATTCTATCATACTGGACAATTTTAGTTTAGTTTACTTTATTGTCATTGCACCTCGTACAATGAAATTAAATGCCATCTTCAGTGTACATCATGACTATAAAAATGAAACACAAACACACATCCGTCATATTCCATACAGTGGGATATTGCATTAATATTGCACTATACAGTAGAGTTTAATATAGTCACTGCCCTGGGATAAAAGCTGTTTTTCAGCCTATTTGTTCTTGTTTTTATTATCCTGTATTGTCTGCCAGATGGTAATAGTTCAAAAAAAGGGTGCCCAGGATCTTTAAGAATGTTTTGAACTTTCTTAAGGCAGCGGGAGCTATAAAGCTCTTGCAAAGAGGGGAGAGGGTAACCAATTATCCTCTGGGCAATGACGTTAACCCTCTGGAGCGCTGTCCTATCTGCCACTGTGTAATTGACAAACCAAACACAGTAAGATAAAATACTCTCTATGGTGCAGCGGTAGAAGGTCACTAGCAGTTTTTCATTCAGTTGTTGTTTCCTGAGAAGTCTCAGGTGGTATAATCTTTGCTGGCTCCTTTTGACCAGTGCTGCAATGTGAGTGCCCCAGGTCAGGTCCTCTTTTATGATAACACCTAGAAACTTAAAACTGGTCACTTGCTCTACTCAGTCTCCATTGATAAGCAAGGGCTTGATGTCTGATCTATTCCTTCTATAGTCCACTATAAGCTCCTTGGTCTTATTGGTGTTGAGGACCAAGTTATTGTATCCACACCACGAAAGCAACCGGTTCACCTCATCTCGATAGGCAGACTCATTCCCCCCCCAGAGATGAGTTCCACCACTGTTGTATCGTCTGCAAATTTAGTAATAGTATTACTAGCGTGAGTGGGAATGCAACCCTGTGGTGTACCAGTGTTAAGAATAAGGGCTGAAGAGGTATGTTTACCTAGACATAGAACATAGACAGATAAATAATCTTTTTCTTGCCTTGAATGTTAAAGCAGAAAGATTATGCCTTAATTGTTTTTTCTATAAATGGAAAATCATCAATCCTATCAGAAAAAACCTATTCCAGTAAGTACTTGAAGAAGTGTAGGGGCCCATTATACCTGGCGATGATACTTTTGTGCTTGTTCCTTGAAAGTATTCAGGTTGCTGTCACAGAACACTGCAATCTACTGGCTGCTCACTGTAAAAATTATTATAAATTTTTATTGTATATTAGGCATGAAAGCTGGCTGAGTGACTTTGGGAATAGTTACTCTCTCTTATCCCAACTCACCTCAAAGGGTTGTTGTGAGGAAAATAGTAGGAGGTAGGAATGTTATGTATCTCTGTTGCTTTGAGACACTTGCAAAATAATAAAGGTGGGCTAAGAAATTTAATAATTAAATAAGCAAGCAAGCAAATACTCAGCTGCTCTGCAATCGCTGAAAATATCATTGTTTTTTCCCAGTTAGCTCTTTACTGGCAAGGAAAATGTCTGTAATCCTTTGCATTGTTATGGAGGCACTGATTCTCTACTAGGGCCTAATTTATGAATTGCAGCATTAGGGAAAAATCAACAACCACTCGGTCCAGTGCCATTCCAATTGCTATCCCAGTTTTGATCAATTTTCTTGTCTCTGTTTAAAAACAAAGGAAAAACTACTATCATGTTATGTATTTTCAACTATTTAAAAAAGCATAACCCAACATTTGCATGTATTATTACAGTATCTTGTACAAGAAATGAATAAAACACCATGATCTAGGATGTTTCAGGATATTTCAGAGGGATCAGAAGGATCAATCATTTGATTCAACATGTACTTTCTATTAGGGAGTTAAGTAGGTTAGATGAGTCAAATAAATACAGCCTCAGGCTGGTAACTATAGGATCAAGTGAGATTGTTATTAAAAAGTGAAATTAATTTTATTACAATTCAGAATAGACTTGGAGGCAAGACCTCCCACAATACACAAGCTGAAGTTCCCTAATTTTATCTGTTACTCTTAATTTTTTAGTTGCACAACTACTTTGAGTACAAGTTTCTGTGCAACGTTCATCAACCTTGCGCACATGTGGAAGAGGAAAGAATGATTTCAGAATTCTTTGGTTATTTTCTACGATTAAAAAATTCAGAAATTCTAGAAATACATTTGGAGTTTTGTTGCTGATTCTATTCTTCAATGTGGAAGATAAAGTTATTTGATTACAGTTCTGGAAATTTAAACTCTATCTCATCTGAATGCTGTATATTTTATTACATTTTATAATAATTGTATAATTGTAATCCTCTATAAATAATAAACTTAATATTATATTATCTTTTTAGTGTAGGAGTAACATGTATTTTCATTTCTAATTAGAAGCCAAATGTGTCATGCAAAAATACAATAACTCATTTTTCTTAGTTGCATCCTTAATTGGTTCACTTCCAACTTTGCCAGAAATGTAACCAAGTTTTTTATTTTTGTAACAAATCTGTATTTTATGCTGCCCATTTCTCCTATAAGGTGACTCTGGGTGGCTTACAAGTTATAAAACATGTATTCTGTATCAGCTGTACAGTTTCCAGTTGGTTTTCAAAGGCAATCTCAAATACAGTGTGAGTGCTGATGGCATGAACAACTGTCTCAAGGGCTTTAAAACAGCTGAAATTAGTCAAAGCTGGATAAAAGCCTTTTTCCTCAGCCTTCCCCTACTAAAAAGCAGAAGACATGAGTCCAGGAGAATTTCAAACTTACTTAATCCTTTGAGGAATGTGAGCATATCCATAAATGTTACCTTTATCTTTAGAAAAAAAAAATCAACTTTCTGTCTATTTTGCCCAATCTAATTTTTCATAGCTTCCAGAAACAGGATAAGAATATCCACTGTATTTTTGGCATGGCTTAACTACTGTAAAATATAGATAGCTGAGTATTCTGACCATATTGATAGCCTCCTCGGACAGTTTCTCAAAGGTTAAAAAATGCTGTGGTTTATGGTGTATTACATCTAAACAAGACAACTGTGGCTTGTTCAACAACTATAGTGAAAACAAATCATGATATGTGAATACAGCCAATGTTTCTATTGATGTGTGAATCCAGCCAGTGTTTTTTTTATTTCCTATTACCAAAATAAAAATAAAAATCCATTCTAGAAATTAATATTCCTGAGATTGTCAAATCATTGCCAGAAGAGGGACACTTTTATAGATATATTGAAACTGATTGAGAACTTATTTGAAGCAATACTTTGTAAGGGACATGGTTAAATATGCATTGAATTAGCCACATCTTACAGAAGATGTGCACTGTATCTTCACATGCATTTGTAGACATAGTTGCAAATGCCAGCAAACGAGAGGAAATTTTCTTTTTCTTTGTACTCATAGAGACATTCTAGAAAAACCTTTAAAGCAACTGTCTAAGCCTGATAGAAGACACAGCTGAAAGAGACACTTTGTTGTACTTATGTGCTTTCTGATCTACTCGTTGGAGGTCTTTGCACAGCTGTACTACAGTCAAAAAGCACACCAGTGAATGAAGCCTATAACATTCATTGGCATATGCTAGCAACTACAGATACTCAGAATGGTAAATAGATTTTCAGTTTCCATTACCCATTAGAGTAACTTGTATTCAGAGGCAATTATGTTTGATTACCATATGCTGGTAATAGTCATCACTTTCTCCTTATCCACAACATTCATCTTTCGTTCGATGGACCCATTTGATGAATCATATAAACAAGAAAGAAAATCAATCTGGTAAATATGTTTTGACCGTGAGGATTTCTCTAAGAAAATTTGGATTGCTGAAAAAGGCCACATAAATAAAAACTAAAAATGGATTATCATACAAAAGTCTGTGAACAAATTTCTGGGCATAGCACACATTTAGTACAATAGATATCAATGTCTGATGCACCACTTTTTTGCAATTGGCCTTTGAATGGTAGACCTGACTATTACTTATTTTATTTATTTGACAAATTTTGAAACCACCATCTCCCTTCTAGAGACACTCTGGGCGGTGTACAAATATAATACAAATAAATTCTGAGTTAGATTTTTAACCACCTAAATAACACTTCCTTGTTCTTGGAGTATAGTTTGGAGGGCCAAATAATTAATTAGTGATTTTCTCATATCTTTTAGGCATTTCTGAAATGTGGCAAGCAAGCTTTAGAAGATTGAAACGTTAAAGGTTTCCCCTGTCCAATTGTGACTGACACAAGGGGGCAGTGCTCATATCAGATTTTCAGCCCAAAGTGCCTGCATTGCCTGTCATCTTGTGGCCAGCATGAAAATATCAAACTCGTTAATCTTTCCCACCAAAGTGGTTATCTATCTGTTCGCATTTGCGTCCTTTCAAACTGCTAGGTTGACAGGTTTTGTGGCGAATAACAGGAGGTCACCCTGTCACATGGGACTCGGGTCTCTAACCCGGGGTGTTGGTTTTCCAGCTGACAAGCCCAGTGTCTTGACTGCAATTCATGGTTAAAATTGCCAATTCACCTTGAATTTATTAAAACTTCCTCTAACTAAAGAAAATCACATTTTATACAATAAAGTCTAATTAAATTTGTGTGATGTTTAAAAATGTTGTGTTGTATTCTGTTTTGTTTTGAAATGTAAGTTAATTTCATACAAGTACAGAATCTGAATTTACTTTAGCTAGCCCTGAAATATGAACTAAAGGCCTTTGAAAATTAAGTCACAAGTTACCTAACAGACATAAAGCCATTCGCTGTTGCTTCCACATCATGTAATGGCAACCAAAGCATCTTCTCTCTGCAGTGAATAAAAGCACTGATGTAAGGTGCATACAGTATATATTACAGGACAAAATGTCTACTATAGCAAGCTTAAGGACTTTCCTTTTCTGCCATATCAATCTGCCTGATATTTAAGAAGGGAGTGATTGTTGTAGATTGGTTGCAAGAGTTATGAATGCTTTTTTTGCTTATACCGGTAACACAGCAACACAATTCATTCTCTCTCCCTTCTCTGACATTCCCCAGCAGGCTAATAACATACGAGGTAGACTAGTTACTTTTATAACTTAATTTACAAGGCTGTCTTAACATTTAGGTGCCAATATAAAAATGCTTCAGTAGCCAAGCTTTTCAGTGGTTAGTTTTAATGTATCTTTATTCTTTTTTCCCCATCTCTATCTTTGTTGAATCATATCTTCTGTTTATTATAACTTATTATTTTTAATTTATTATACATTCTTTTTTTGATTAAGAACTCAGATAATTGTCTGAATTTTTCTTTATTTATTAAAAACCATTCTGTAGATTGAAAAAAGTGGAATCATATAAATGATGAAAATAACTCATTGTACTTATGAAGAAATCTGTTAGTGTGAAAGTGTCATATATATTGTGATATAAGCATTTGTATAGATAGTTCTTTTTATTGGGTTTTAACTTAATTCATGGAAGTTTATGAACTGGTGACTTCAGAGCTATAGACATATCTAGCAGGTATGCAAGTTCAACAGTTTTAATCATAGCAGTCACTGTTAAAAATGCCATTTGTATTATTCTATACTTTATCTTGACTAAAAGAAAAATACTATCATTTGTATATATTAGTTGATTTGATTGAAAACAATCCTGTACCACTTTTTATTAAAAGAAATATCAAAGTCATTTATAGATACTTGATGCGTTTTAATCTAATGGCATGACTCACTAACATTTCTGCTCCATCTGATGCCACTAATTGTGCAGGCAAATTTTATAGCAGGGTAAGTTTGTCTGGAATTATGTGAAATAAATAAAAATCTTGATTTGATTCTAACTGATTATATTTGTTGTTGTTAGTCGCAAAGTCATGTCCGATCCATCGCAACCCCATGGACAACGTTCCTACAGGCCTTCCTGTCCTCTACCATTCCCCGGAGTCCATTTAAACTCACACCGACTATTTCAGTGACTCTATCCAGCCACCTCATTCCCTGTCGTCCCCTTCTTCTTTTGCCCTCAATCATTCCCAGCATTAGGCTCTTCACCAGTGAGTCCTTTCTTCTCATTAGGTGGCCAAATTATTTGAGTTTCATCTTCAGGATCTGGCCTTCTAAAGAGCAGTTAGGGTTGAGCTCGTCTAGGACTGACCGGTTTGATCTCCTTGCAATCCAAGGGACTCGCAGGAGTCTTCTCCAGCACCATTGCTCAAAGGCCTGCATATAAGTTAAATAGTCAGGGCGACAGTACACAGCTTTGCCGAACTCCTTTCTCAATTTTGAACCAATCAGTGGTTCCACGTCCAATTCTCACTGTTGCTTCTTGACCCACATATAGGTTTCTCAAGAGACAAATAAGATGGTCTGGTACTCCCATGTCTTTAAGAACTTGCCACAATTTGTTGTGATCTACACAATCAAAGGCTTTAGCATAGTCAATGAAGCAGAAGTAGATGTTTTTCTGGAACTCCCTAGCTTTCTCCATGATCCAGCGTATGTTGGCAATTTGATCTCTAGTTCCTCTGCTTCTTCGAAATCTTGCCTGCACTTCTGGTAGTTCTTGATCCACATTCTGCTGGAGCCTAGCTTGTAGGATTTTGATTGAATATATATTAGTATCAATATTTTTATTATAAATATATTTATAAGGAAGAGTCAGAAAGTGGTATTTATACCTGTTCAGTGATGTGCAAATCATTTTATTTTTCTGCACAAATCACTATATTTCAAATTTAATATGATGATGTAATTGTACTATTTAAATTGAGGCTCATGAGTGCTTGCTATGCAAATGTGCACCTATATTGTAGTTGGGAAGTACAAATGCCCTTAACTTGTTTAGATCAGAAGGGAATGATATATGTGGCAGTGTGCCTGAAGTTTCTTGCTTTGCATATAACAAAACGTATCTCATTAACAAAATATGGCTATGCTCCTGTGACTGTATTAACTGAGAATGACTTCCTGATTTATCATGTATAATTTCCTTTAAAAGTATCCTAATTCCATTCTAAGAGGACCAGCAGCAAATCTCAGAATAATGCATGATTCCAGATCATATGTTGTAAGGTTTCAATTTTATGCTACCAAAACATAGATGCCCAGAAGGATGTTATTTTGATCTGTAATGTTTGAGTGTTGTAGAGTATGCTGGTATTTTTTTTCAAAGAATGTATCAGTAACAGTGTTTTGTTTAAGGTAATTTAATCAGGGTTTTTTTTCCCCTTTGACCTTTTGGGAACCCCCCACCCCCCATAAAAATGTATTAAGATAATTTACATTCCTTGTCAAATATCATGTTTGTTTCTTGGATAATAAAAGTTTCATTTCCTTGATTAAATTTATGTTTATATTTGACATTTTCCTGTGCTACATAAATCCACATGGTGGTTAAAGTCTGTGCAATCCCAGTGCTTAAGTGCTAGGTTGTGTTGAATTTGGACACATCACATAAATAAAAATGGTTTTACATTTCACCTTCATCTGGTGGGTAAGCACTCCTTCTTTTCTTGTGGAACATAATCTCTTCTGACATGGCAAAATTAGATCCTGGCTATTTATTATCTACTGAAATCAAAAACCATAACTGAGAAAGCATGTGGCAAGTTCAGTTGAGCAGCTTGCATGCAGAGAAAGAAAGGGCGGCTTTCCAGTTTTTAAGCTCAAGGTGATTTTTCTCTAACACCCAGAGCATTTTAATTAATTATCCTGAAAGATTGAGTAAATTATTATTTAAATACTTTATGGCATTACATGCTAACATTTCAAGGACAAAGCGCTTTACTTGCTTTTCAACAGTGCTTTACTTGTCAGAATATATCTTCTGAATTTATGCAGTACACTACAGTGTAAAGAATAGTTAAATCTTGAGTACTATGAATTATTATTAAGTGCCTGAGTCAGATTTGATCTACTGGAAGAGGAATGAATATTTATGGATGCTTGTTTTGGGATTGAAAATTAAGAAAAATATAGATATTACCTGCTTCTTACAGTTCATACCATGTTTGTCTGACCCCATTTTGCCCCTTTTTGTATACAATTTGTCCCATATTGCACACAAAGTGCCCCATATTGAAGCAGCATAAAACAAATTCTGTCAAGTGTTGTCCTTTTTATTTTCATCCAATATTAGAGAGATAAGCAATTATGGTGCCATATCAAATGAGCCATGTTTGTTTGTTTGTTTATAGGTTTAGTTTACATGTCATATTAAAACCCCAGACCTGGATTAACAAAATACAATCATTTGTCCAAACCAGTTATAGCTTGACTTTATAATGAACACGGTGCAGCCTTTCCAACAATATAATGCATAATTAAATATCCAATTCCATTGTAATTTCATGTGTTGTATGAAGCCAGAGGAAGTTGACAGGGCCTTAGGCCTGTGAACCTAGGCACCTCCTCTTTAGATCCAAGCCCCTCCTGGGTCATCAGAGCGGCCTAGGGTATATCACGTGAATGGGTCCTAGAAATTCTTTAACTCTTTACCTCTTAAGCCTTGGTGCCTAAGGCCTTGGTGCATACCATCCTCAAGAAGCCATCACCTTTGATACTTTTGTCCAGGATCCAACCAACCCCTTTTGAGTTGAACAGGTGGTTGCACATCAGCTTCAGAGGACTCTGGGTGAAGCGCGGAGTATCTGATCCTTTTCAGTTAGGTTTCAGACCTGGGTATGGGAAAGAAGCAGTATTGATAATGCTTTTGGATGATCTGTGGCTTGGGCAGGATGGTGGTGGTGCATTCATCTTTGACTGACTTGATAATCTTTCTGCAACTTTTCGATACCATTGATTATGTTATCCTTCTGCAGAGAGTTGATGCAGAGAGTTGTGGGTGGCATCCATGTCGACTGGATGTACTTTTCCAGCATCTGGAAGTGAATCATAAGGGAGAAAATTTCAATCTTTGAACAAAAGGATTTAATCAAGATACTGTTCTCTGCTTCAGAGTTAATTCAAAATTTTGAACTGATTTAAAAATTGTGAACTATGTATAAAGTAGAAAAAAATTGATTTCCTGTTAACACTATCAACTTCTTGTTCATTATGTTGATTATACCTCAAACTAAACATTACAACTAATTCTTGTTTTCTTTGGCTCTATATATAATACTTGAATTTATATTCTAGCAACACATAAATTTAAACATGCTATGTCTGTGTATGTGCATTTGCGAGAGGAGGGGGGGAAAAGTCTGGTGGCACATTTAAGTTTGACACTTCTGTAGATATTTGTGCAGCTCACTTATCAATTCATTTCTGCCTTTTTTTCATTATCTTCACAATGTGGCCAGAAATGGGTTATAAACTGAAAGGACGAGATAAAATAAAAGAAGTTTTTAAGGGCTTCTCTAGGCTTCTTTATTAATTTTGAATCTCAGAAAGGACAATTAAGCATCACCTAAGATTTTGGAGTGACATAAGGGAAGTTAGTCCGAATCTAATTTTGAGTTTTTTGGAGAGTAAATTTAACTGCCTCAGTGTTAATTTCTAGGTCACCAAAAGACAAAAATTTCCAAATGATGGTAGATAATCAGCATCCATTAAAATTTAGTTCCAGCCAGCCAGAATGAAGGAGGACAGCATTGATTTAATAGACAGAGAACCTTGTATGTCCATAAAAACATTTCTGGATTAGGGCCAGCAACATGCTTTCTGTGGGTATACCATTAACTGCTAGAATTATAGAATCAAGTAGAATATTTCCAGGAAACCCATTCACAACATTTTTTAAAAAAAAGAAAAACACAATTTGGAAGCAATTCAGAGAACCACAGCTTATGATTTGGCTTTTTTTCCCTAAGTAGTTTATGAAAGATGAAACTACTTTTGTAAAATATTATTTTGCATTTTCTACATGTACTGATACTAAAGTTGATATTAATCTACTATATAATAGCGAGGACTGACTGCAGTGATGCCAACAGCTGACATTTTCAGAATTTTTACATGTCAATAAAACTGTTTAAAACATTGTAGGGAATCTGAGCAAGGACAAGAAAGACTAGCAAAACGTATTAATGGTTTAAACGGAGATATCCAAATCTAGTTAAGTCTTAAAATTTATGTTGTGGAAAATCCCATTTTTAGACAGTCAAAAACAACCATTGAAACTTTTTATAAGTATAAAACGCTAAGAAAAAGTGACAGTTATTTACAGAGCATTTCTTATTTAAAGAGTGAACATAAAGTTGTAACCTATGAACTGGTTACAATCTGAATATGACTCTGAAATCCTACAGACTTTACCACTCCCCAAAGTAACTAATATTTATGGGCCTTTGTGGACATTTGCCATTATCAACACTAGAATAGTCTTTTGCAAACACTGAGAAACAGTTTGATTAGTGGACAAATGCATCCACCCATCTAAGTCACGTGACTTTAAGTGGCTTCTAATACAAAAGCATAAAGGATACTCAAAATAATAACACAATATAATACATAAACGGGCTGAGGTTCATGGTGACCATAAATTCCTGGATCACCTCAGATTCTGGGACCAAAGAAGGTAGGTTGAAGTCTTCCAAAACCATCATTATCTGGGGTATTTCACTGCCAACTCAATCACAGCACCAAGTGCAAGCAGCTATGCAAGAGGGAAGCTAGAACAATAGCAGCAACTGATCCCTGAAGCCCAGCATTACAAATAAGATTTCCCAATCAGTTATGTGTGGAGCAGCTCCCACAGCAGAGTTTCTCAGATGACAGTAACTGCTCTACCGTTACTGCCTTGAGTTTATAGCTGGTGCCAGCGGGGCACAGTTCTGACAGAGCCTATCCTGGTTTGGGCAAAGGATAAGAGGTTGGTCCTCTCAGCCATAATAAGATCAAGATTTGATAAGACTGTTGCTTTTTTACTAACTGCAGATGCTTACCCTCTCTTCCAGTGCAGAAATACCTGGCAATTTTTTTCATCAATTAATATAAAAGTATGCATTTTAAAGTATGAAGTTGTTAGCCTTTTTTCCATAACAGTCATACAAAACAATAGTCATGTGACATAGCACTTCATTTTGGTTAGCATGGTTCATTTAAATTATTAGTATCCTATCCTGGAAAGAGATAAGATACCTTGCTGGAGAAACATTTGGTGGACTGTTTTGAAAACAATATTGCAGCATTAATATACACATTAGGAAAACAATATGTGTAGCTTCGAGTTGAACCATTGAATTATTTAGGCTCTTTAAGTTTAGCTGTATAAATATTTATTTACCAGGTAGATAATAATATCATCAGTCTGACAAAAAGTGGGATTTTCTAGCTGTTTATATGTATTAGTTTCCCATGCCAATTTGGGCTACTATGTGGTTTCCTTAGTTGATAGTTCCTTAATTAGATATTATTTTTTCCATTTTTTAAAAATCTGGTGCTGTTTCTTCATTATTGGGTGTCGGCTGTTGGGAGAAATATGACCCAGGATGTTTATTTTGATCATGTCATCTTTTAAGTAGTATATAAATACAGTTTATTTCTATATGTCTGTTGAGTGCTTATCTGTCTGAATGCCAAGCTTGTAGGAATTCCCTAGCATTTTTATGTACAAGAAAACAACCTCTATATTTCTAGAATGCAGATTGGAAACTGTTTTGATTGGAACTTCTTCACAGATATTTCTTCCTGTTGTATATGAGCTTTTTTAAATAGCTATGAAAATGCAGAGACTTGATTGATAAAATACATCATCACCTGATCTAAATCATTTAATTATGAAAGAACAGGGACTCTGTAACGTTAAAGTAGAAACATCCGGTGAGATTTGTTCTTTGGAAAATATTCATCACTTGACTGAAAGTGAAAAATTCAGTTGCCTTGCTTTCATCTGACTTAGTAAGTTGTACTCTTTGATGCTCTGTTATGACATATCTAAGAAGAGAAAAGCATGAATTAATTATATTAATGAATGAACCAAAATGCAAAAGGAGGTGATATAAATTGTTCTGGGTTTTTCTTGGAATTATCATTCCTACAAATTACTTAAAATAAGCTGAATGAACTTGTAAAAGTATGATCTTCTTTTAGTACCATAAGATTGTCTTCATTACTTAAGTGTCTGAGTTGAGTATGGCAATTGATGATTCTGCTTATTCTGCGATTGTACAAATACTATGTTTATATCATTATGAACCAAGAACAAATTGAAGATGCATACTTTTATCAATAACTTTGTTAAATCCAGTTTAATTCTTTTTGAAATTCATTCCAGTCTACAAAGCAAAGCTTTTTTCCACCCTAAAGTATGTGGAATTGTATCACAGGACTGATTTGGGATCATCTTGTAATAATTTTATTCAGATTAAGGTGGACAAGCAAGTCTATTCTCTTCATTGTATAGTCAGTTCCATCATGGATAATAGGAGCTTAATTTAAAAAAAAAGATTAGGAGCAAACATAAAACATACAATTGAAAACTAAAATCCAATTGTAAGAACTTAAAAGGTAAAATATTAGTCCATCTTTTCTTGCTAATGTTTCCTAAGTTTTGAAAACTTTCAAATAAAGGAATTTCAAGACAGCAATAAGGAAGGAATAAGCACAAGAAATCAAAAGATTGATAGCAATAGAACTAGCACTTAGACTTATATACTGCTTCAAAGTGCTTTATAGCCTTCTCTAAGTGGTTTACAGTGTCAGCATTATTGCCCCCAACAATTTGGGTCCTCATTTTACCGACCTCGGAAAGATAGAAGGCTGAGTCAACCTTGAACTAGTGAGACTTGAACTGCCAAACTGCTGGCAGCCAGCAATCAGCAGAGTTAGCCTGCAGTACTGAATGCAGTACTGTATTCTAACCACTACGCCACCATGGCTCTTGAACCTTGGTTTCCTTTTCTTATCAGAGTATTATCATATGTAGTTATGTGTAGTTGTGCATATCTTGCAACCTTTGACCACTTTCCATTTGTACATCATGCGTAAATTTGGAGGAACAACCTTAATGACTGAATTGTAATTTACGCCATATTGAATACAGTAGTATGAACAGCAAATACAATTTTTAAAATGACATCTGTCCTCTGTTTCCATAAATGATTTTCCATATCAAGGCTAAGTACCAAGTTTTAGTCTTTGTTCTGAGCCAAACCCTTGACTTTGGAAAGATGTTGACAAAATGAATTTAGCTAAGGAATTGAACAATTTTGTTTTTGCTTTTAGGAATGAACTACTGTACCTCCTGCAGCAGTCATTAATAATGACATATGTATATAATGCAGAGTTCACTCACATTATTGTAAGTACCAGAGAAAGAGAGAAAAAATTTATTACAGACACAAGGGATAGAGAGAGGACATCAGCTGAACTACAGCAGCAGAGCAAAGTTGAATGGGAGAGCTGAATGTGATCCTTTGTTAGAGTTTTGTATTTAATTGTAGAGAATAATATTACAAAGCACCTGCTTTTTTACAAAACATAGGAAAGTAGATTCATCATTTTTTCAGGAAAATACATTTCCAAAAATAATAGCATGTACATAGATTAGAAACATTTATAGTGTGTATAAGGGATGAGAACAAGAGACACCAGACACAGCTATGAGTAATTGACATAGGCATGTGGATAGTGAAACAAATGTTTAAGAGCTTTTCATATATTTACTTGGTATGTATACTGCTATAGCTAGTGCATTCTAAACTGTTCTCTTCTTCAGAGACCTTAGATGTTGGGCTCTTTGCTTAACTTTCTAAAGGTAGGAATGGAAGAAGAAGAAGTAACATTTGTAAGAAAATAGTTTCACGTTGAAAGGTACTACAAAAAGAAGTAGTCCCTCGTGGATTTAAAGTTTAGTCTGTGGAGCTGAATTGTCATTGGTATGCTTCAGTTATCTTTAACCAAAATGACCGTTTAAGCATAACCAGTGTAGAAATATACTGAGGATGATAAACAGTGCAAATGAACCTTAAGGATGCCTTAAGCTTTATATAGAATAGCCATCTCTAATACTGACTCAGTTCAATTTCCTATGTCAATTATGTCTTTTTATAGATATTTATTTGTAATTAGAACAGAATATTATTTTGAACAGAATTTAGAAGGCATTACCTATTACTAAAAGCATAATGATATATAACAATTTCATGAATAAAGTAAGTAAAACATGATTGGTAAAAGTGATGACTTCTACTGCCCACTTAAAAGATAAAGGATGCCTCAGAATTAATTTTCTTAGGGGATAGTTTTCCAGAAATTCCACATTTTTCAAACATTTAGAAAGGTTTCAGTTCTAGAATTCACAGAGATTGATGATTAGGAGAAATCCAAAACAAGCCATTAGAATAAGTAGCATGCTTTACGATTTTTGTGGGAAAGAAAGTAGAGGATGGAGTACTTCAAAAGACTTTTTAAGAACTTTGTCTATAGGAAATGATATATAATAGTGTAATGCAATGTAAGAAAGATGATGAAAAATGGATTTAACGGTGTTTATGTGCTTAAAAAAAGATGTTGCTAGTGGAGATGGGGATTTGGAATAACATAATGAAAGGTCATGTAAACAAGGCAAAGCCAAACAAATAACCCCTAAGTGAAATAAAAACAAAGGGGACAAATTTTATTGTCTGTTGAAACAGTTCTATGTTCTACTGCCCAGTTATTATTGTGAAATACATCTTTAGTATAAGCTTGAACTTTTGAAATCTGATATTGCAGAAAGAGAAACAATTGAAATATATTTAAAAAAACTAGAGTGGAAAAAGAAGTACAGTACAGAATAAAACAAATAAGTTTCTATTTTAATATTGAAGACAGGTACAAAATGTTGAATAGAAAGCCAGAGAAGCATTAATAGCATAATGGAACTCTCACTACAAATATTTGGAACATTTTAATGCTGATAAGATTACTATTGTGCTGAAATCTATCATCTAGTTTTCCAATGATTTTCTACCTTGAAGTTTGAGAGTTTCTTTTTGTGGTATTTTTTGACAGTTAGAAGATGATGGAGGAAGCTTTTGGCCATTGATTTCTATTGTATATCTCATCATCCTGCAGTCTCCCTACTAACTATGCTTTCGCCTCTGGAAAAAAAAAGAAGAAAATATTCCACCTGATGTCTTCCTTTCAGGATAATTGAAGGCATGGAAACCTAGACAGATAACAGCAGTGGTGGGATTCAGTCAGTTTGGGCCGGTTCAGTCGAACTAATTGTGAAAATTCTAGCTGGCCCCGCCCCTCCTTCCCAGTCACTCCTTATCTCGCCTCATCTGCCTTGGCTGATGCCTAGAGCCACGCCTGTGGCATAGCTGCTGCTCTGTTCCCTTGCTCGCTCCCTTAATCCCTGTGCACGGCCTACCTTTCTGCCTCAGGTATCTGCCTTGCCCGATCTCCGCTCCTTGCTCAGCTGTCTCCCCCGTGCCATGACCTACCTTTCTGCTGCCTGAACTGCCTGCCTGCCTTCCCCGATCTCCCCACGTTCCCCCCAGCGCGCCCTACCGTTCTCCACACTTTCTGCAGCTCGTGCCTTCCCACATCTCTGGAGATTCCCTCCCCCCCGAGTGCCCTACCTGTCTCCTCGCTTTCTGCAGCCCGTATCTTCCCAGATCTTCAGAGATTGTGGAATGGCTGGAAATGGGGTTCCTCAAGCACTTTATGTAAATACTGATAGTCCTTGACTTACAACGATTTGCTTAGCAACTGTTCAAAGTTATAGTGGTGCTGAAAAAAGTGATTTAAGATTGGTCTTCATACTTATGACCATTGCAGAATCCCTGCGGTTGTGTGCTCAAAATTCAGGCACTTGACAACCAGCATGTATTTATGATGGTTGCAGTGTCCTGGGATCAAATGATTGTCATTTGCGACCTCTTCAACTGACTTCCAACAAGCAAAGTTAGTGTGGATTCACTAACTGGATTCACTTAATAACCATGGCAGTTTGCTTAACAACTGTGACAAAATAGATCATAAATTGGGTACAACTCATTTAATGTCTGCCTCACTTAGCAACAGAAGTTCTGATCCTAATTGTGGTTGTAAGTTGAGGACTACCTGTTGATACAACTAAAGAAAGATTTGTAGATCTTTGATACCTGACTCATGGAGGTGGATTAGGTTAGTTTAAATCAGATTTAAACCCAAGTGAATTTCTCAAGCAATTCCATTTTGCATAAAATTTTTGAAGATGAGGTGAGCAGCTGGGAGAGGCGAGGCGAGGCCCCTTTGATTTGAGTGATGTCGAGTTGGCCATGCCCACCCAGTCACATGACCACCTAGCCACACCCACAGAACCGGTAGTAAAAAAAATTGAATCCCACCACTGGATAAGAGACACCTAGTGAAAAGAATCAGTTAAACAAGACATGTAGGCATCTTTTTGTTTAAGTATATACATGTTCCTCCAGTCCAACTGATGAAAACTCTATAGAAATTTTCTATCTCTTGAAAAAATATTAAAAAACACTTTTCCTTAAAATTGAACAAAAAAGTTAACAAAATGCAGAACTTTTTGCATAGTAACCATTCAAGGTTTTAAGTTTACTTAAAAATGGTATACAGAGATGTCATATGTCCCTGAAGTCCCCCTATTTATTGAATTACTAAAAATATACTTTTTCTGTGACACATGAACAGATTGTAATCCCACTGAAACTATACTGGAGTATAATTAAATGTAGAGTTTAAAATTGATATGAGTCAGCAAAAAAATTATAACAGAAGCTGACTCATTTTGAGAGGCATTGTTATTAATCATATTAGAATCACCAAATTTCATTGTTATATTTTTATTTTATAATAGATACTGATAGTATAATACTATACTGATACTGATAATGTCATTATATTTCTTCTGTTCCTTTTAGAATTAAATAATTAAGATGCATTGGGAGATATCTCTAAACTTATCTATATCTTTTCCATCTTTTTGTTGTTATTATTTTAACTCCACAAAGTTTGTTTTAATGTAATTATTAGAATAGGATTAAGAAAGAATTATCATGGTAGAAAATAACATGATAGCTGTACCTGTAATTAACCCCCTTCTTTCATACATAAATGTTAATTACTTGCAGATCAGTGCATAGCTTTATAGGGTTTTTTAGTAACCGAAGACATTTTTTTGACTTTCTTTACACAAGAGCTAGATATGAATCTAACAAATGACTCAATTTCACTGTTATTTTAGGTTTGATGGTATTTTAGGGTATGCTATATTTATGCCTATTTCATTAATAACACAGTATTATTAAGAATTAAAAATATGAGCAGTCTTACTGTTTTTTGTTTAATTTCCTTATTAATAAGTTGGCATGTTTGGTTGAATTAATGGAAGTTTATTCCTTACCAAAACCTTTCTTTTTTCAAGAAAGTTAAATGTGAATTGTAAAACCCCAGGCCTCTTCTAAAATTTAGCTTTAAAAATAGCAGGCCTCTTTTTGGAGACCTAAAATTATGTTTGTAAGGTTTATCCAAATTAACATCAGAATGGTTCCTTTCAACTTTTTATACATATAAAGAATTTTCAAGAGTGTAGAAGTGACAATGTTTGAAAGCTTTTTGAATAATGAAAGTTCATTTTCTTTTTTCTCAACAGGCTTTTAAAATGCCTGTGAAATATATTAAGGTATTGCACAGTAGAACAAAATGCTTTTTTTAAAAAAAGGAGGTGTCTGCACAAAAAGCTTGTATTAATGTCAATCAGTTTCCTATAAGAGTGTCTACACAAAAGGCTTGTATTAATGTCAATCAGTTTCTTATGTCATGTATTCGAAGTGCAATATTTAAACCAGATAATGTTTTAAGATTGGGACAACATATCAGAACATTTTCATCAAACTATCAATCTTGTTTATAATGCCATGATACAGTAACTTATATATTATTGAGTAGCATTATTAAGATAACCAATCAATATTATGTAGAACATTGTGATTTCACATATATAATTTTATATATATTCTAAAGATAACATGATTGTATATACAATATAATTTTAAAACATTTGATTCAAGTTTGGGAATATTTCATTGTTCTATGAAAGCTAAATTGCTATTTGTAGAAAAGCCCATGTTCTATTGATAGAAAAATCAAGTAATTTCAGAGGGCACAAAGGTGAATTTCCTTGACAAAACAATGTAATTAGTCATACATACATATATGTATATGTGTAGGACCAATGTTTATTAATTTATTATTGCATTAATAAACTCCCTTTCTTCTGAGAAGGAAATGTTTACAAAGCTCAAAGTGGATAGTTGTACATATAGTCTTTCCTCTGCATGCATTCAAGCTGGTTGTCTGAAGACAAATGGATCTTATGTTTACTTGAACACAAGTACAAATTTTCATTTGATTGTAATAAAACAGAGTCCAAGATTTTGCTGAAGTGGGAAGATCCTTTCCAGTGTTGAGCTTTCCATATATTCTGGCACATATATGAACAACAATCAAGTGCTCTGTTAATTGTTCATTATCACAAAAAGAAATGTACAAATAATAAATATTATGAGTGTAGCATATACTGTAGTTCTCAAGTTTAAGAGTTTCGTTCCCAAGGTCTGCTAAGTTTCATTCCCAAGGTAAGCCAAATTTGTATGTAGGCCACAACAATATTATTGTAAAATATTGAATAAGTAGTATTGTGTAATGAACTTGAACCATTGTGCATTTAACTCAAATTTTGCTGCAGTATGTTTCATTTTTAACTATGGGTCCTCCCAGAATGTTCCTAATCCAGAAACTTGCTATATAGAAAAGTGACCAAAAACAGATTTCTTAATAGGAGGTGATTAGATTTCAGAGAAATAATTAGATTTTAGAAAATGTATTTTGTCATTTTCAGCCAAGTTTTCTGTGGATGCTATATTGCATTTGTTTGTTAAAATATTTTCTCCTTCCTGAAGATTGACAATCATAATTTCTATGTTGTATCTACTTTGACTCATACATGATTATATAATGTAGTAGAAGATATGGTAAGAGATGTGATCTCTTCCCCATTGTGCATCATTGAAAGAATCAAGGGATTTTTCACATCCCCAAGAAAATTAATTGAAAAATAACTGGGAAATTGCAAAACAACAAAATGAATTTTAATATCTTTGGAATATCTATGTGTAGTAATTGAAACAGGAGAGACAGAAACCAGTGATATCTGGGCAAGGTGTGGTTATTATGTAAATACACATAAATTCTTCAAGGCTGCCAAATAACAAATTTCCATTAACTCAGAAGAATGGGAAACAGAAGTAATATTTAATCCCCAAGAATATAGGTGGGGTGTTTGGTTGTTTTTTTTGTGTGTGTGTGTGGTTTTTTGTTTTTTTTAACAATCAGACACTAACAATAAAAAGCTGGCTTGACAGGATTCTCAACCAGGCCTTAGAAATAAATCATAGTTTTTTTGACCCTTCGTTACCAAACTTGAGTCCTTGGCTTGATTTGGTTGAAACCTCAAATAGGCCAGATTAATTTCTGTTGCAGTCCACAATGAAATATTCACATTTGATTGTCTACTCTTTCAACCATCCTTTTGGATTCTTTATATAGTACTGTTGTCTAGCCAAAGTTGTCCAATTTGATGCCCTGCAGATATATAGAAACTGTAACTACTAAGGTGGTCTTACATACCAAAAAATGTTCAGCTAAGATAAATGCTGAATTAGTGCACCCAAATACAACAACAAAAAAGTGTTCCAAAAATGTATATATCATCTTCCACATGTCCTGCACTTGGCAATAACAAATTTGTGAAATTTCATCATGCATAGAAGGCTTCTGTGCTAGTGGTTTAGTGGTTAAGACATCAGGCTAGAAACCAGAAGACTTTGAGATCTAGTCCCACCTTAAGCATGAAAACCAGATGGAAGACTTTGGGCCAGTCCCTCTCTCAGCCTCATAAGGTTGTTATTGTGAAGAAAATAGGAGGAGGAAGTGTTAGATATGTTTGCTACCCTGAGTTGCTTATAAAAATTATAAAGGTGGAATATAAACAAATGCACAAACAACTAAATACTGATATGTTTTATATATATGTTAGCTACAAAGCCAATATATTTGTCCTAGCAGTAGGTAAAGTTAAAGCTAAGCTTTAACTACTGGAATTAGAGCAAAGGTAATGTTGTTTCTATTCTGTATACAATTTTGCTCTTATAAGAACATGACATGTCTAGAAAAAATTCTGTGTTATGAAAAACCTTCATGTCCCACAATTATCCCTAATGTTTTAATGATTTGCCCTAGCTGCTTTTGTGAAAATTTGTCTCCTGATACTAGTTGGAAATAAACATTCATACAAATTCATTAGCTGAAATAATTGTTGTGGCTCTATTTAATTTTTCCTAGAAGAAAGTAATAGTGATTTTAGTGATCCTGTTGTAGCTTCAAAGTCCAAGGGCGAACTGAGAGACAAAATAACACGTATTCAGTTGATTTTCATATTGAAAATTCTAAAACTCTAAATTATTGTGATAGGGAATTCTTATCACACATACTATCCAATATTAATAAAGTATCTTGTAAAACAGAAAAGGATTTCACCCGATACTGATAAAGCTCACAGAGGGACAGTTAATAATATCCTCTGTTCAGATTGAAAGGACAGTAGCCATCGTATCTTCATCTTCAGCATTTCTTTTTCTTCTTCCAAGGTTGAATGGAAATGAGAGAAAGGGCAAAGCCCAGTATGTAGCAACCAAGCAAGAGTTAGTAATTTTGAATGCAAGCTAGGATCAGTGAATCTAGTTAAACTATTGATTGTTTTATTTTATAGACTGAGATTTGGATTACATTAATTTGTTCTGATACAGGTAGTCCCCAATTTATGACCACATTTGGACCAGAACTTTTATAACTAAGCAATGCAGTTGTTAAGTGAGTTGTGCCGATTTTATAGTATTTTTTGCTGTGGTGCTTAAGTTAATCATACGGTACTTAAGCAAATCCAGCTTCTTCCATTGACTTTGCTTGTTGAAAGCCCCTGGTGAGGTTGGAAATGCAATCATGTGACACTGGGACTGGCATACATGCCAGTTGCCAAGCATCAGATGATCATGTGACTGCGGGGCCAGTATGGTAGTCATAAGCATCAAGACTGGCTGTAAGTCACATTTTTCAGCACCATTGTAACTTCAAATGGTCATTAAACGAATGGTTGTAAGTCAAGGACATCTGTACATGTGATTTTGTAAGATCCTAAGATGAAGAGACACATTTGAGAGACACATTTTGTTTTTGCTTTTTTCTCTTCAGTTTTCTTCTAAGGAAATTGTATAAATAATTCTTTCCTGTGGAAGGAAAGGAAGTGCCAATTGGTTACACTTTGGTTAAATTAGTACAGATGATTTCTCTGGAGTCAAGTACCTGGTGGCAGTATCTAGTACACTTTCCCAAGGAGTTGTAGGGAGGATACTTCAGGGTTGTGAAAGAAAATATGGAATTTCTCCTGTGAATTGATGGGTCCAAGTCACCATGTCTTTTAGGGTCACTGGTAAATATATAATAATACATATTCATTATTTGCATATTTTTGTTTTATGTATGTGGAATGTTGTATTTTCTTGACCTTCAAACTACTGTTGATACTCTACAGAAATTCAAATTATATTCAATATATGAATTATGATGCCTGATACTAAAATAATTTTAGTGTTTGTAAGTGGCATTATTTGCACTTAGTTCTAAAGTTACCTAGTTCAAAAAATGGTATTATTTGCTCATATGGAAGGCTTTTTTCATCCTAAAGGGGTATATATAATTTCTTAGAAATATACGCTGCTACAAATGCATAATACAAAACCTTTTTCTGAAAGTGTTTGCAGATATTAGGAGTCATGCTGTGTTTTATTTATATGTGTATTTCAGTAAATATATATTAGCATTTTTAAGCTTTGTTTTTTTAACAATCTATTTTCACTGATCATCTGTTTAATTACCATTGATTTTCTATGTGATCAAGTAAACTCATACTGTAGTTGCTAAAAGAGTATGTATGCTAACCATTTCAGGGCTTTGTTAATTGTTTTGGTAAATTATCAGGTAGGTCTTTATTGATTTGTCAAATTATATTTTATCCACCTTTTTTTAGAAATTTGGAGTACAATTAAAGACTGGCAAAATAATTCTGTTTGGGGTGGGTTCTAATTCTGAAATGAAATAAGAAAAACTATTTCTGTAAAAAATAAAATAAAAAAGTGAAGGAAACAATCGGTCCATCAATGGGAGAAAGTAGCAAGAAAGGTGACAAACAACAGGGAGAAAGCAGAACTGCCTGACTCATTTTTTGCATCTATCTTTACACAAAAGGAAAAGAAAACAACAGTCCAGCTGATCAAAAACAGTACTATAAAAAACAGATTAGGAAGTTCCTAGATGAGTTCAAATCACCAGAATCAGATGGATTACACCCCAAAGGTTCTGAAAGAACTGGCAGACATGATCTCAGAACCACTGAACTATATCTTTCAAAGATCCTGGAGCACCGGGTAACTACCAGAGGACTGGTTCCCATCTTCAAAAAAGGGGGGGAAAAAATCTGTGAAGACTTAGTGGCAAACAAAGTCAATACCAAAACCCATGAGTTTGTCAAGAATAGATCATGCCATACTAATCTTATTGCATTCTTTGACAAAGCGACAAAATTAGTGGACCAGAGAAATTCTTTGGAAATAATTTACTTGGATTTCAGTAAGGCATTTGATAAGAGGAGACCACAACCTATTATTTGATAAGATAGAAAAATGTGGATTAGACAGCAGCATCACCAGATGAATTTGCAACTTGTATTTGCAATTTGTATTCCAATATCTCAGGGGTTGCCACAAAGAACAGGGAGTCAAGCTATCCTCCAAAGCACCTGATGGCAGGACAAGAAGCAATGGGTGGAAACTAATCAAGGAGATAAGCAACCTAGAACTAAGGAGAAATTTTCTGACAGAAGAATTAATCAGAGGAACAACTTGCTTCCAGAAGTTGTGAAGGCTCCAACACTGGAAGTTTTTAAGAAGAGATTGGACAACCATTTTTCTGAAATGGTATAGGGCTTCCTGTCTGAGCAGGGGGTTGGACTAGAAAACCTCCAAGATTCTTTCCAACTATGTTATTCTGTTATTCTTATCCAGACTGATCTGGATAAGAAGAGAAATGACTCTTCTCTTTCCTTAAAACATAGTTACAGAAATAAAATATAGTAATCAGCAATTCAATCAATTTAGTAAATAATCTGAAGAATACTAATTTAGTGATGCCTGCTTGTTACATCTGCCATTTTGCTTTTATTTGTAAATATTTCAATCTTACAATATGTTAAGGGAGTTTTGTTTTTCTGTCTACAATTCTGATGAGGTTTCTATCAGCCTGATCCTGTACATAGGTAAGTAAATAAGTCTATTGTTAGAGCCGTAGGTCATAGTATAGTAAAATAATAATGATAGACACAAAGAGATCAAACTAAGGCTAGAGCTATAATTAAGACTTTTTTTAAAAAAGTGAATTTAAATAACAAGCCAAAAGTAGCAACCTGACTATCAACAGTTTGAAGCAGATCATAAGAAGATAATTCCACCATTCAAAGCCCATTCCCTGAAGTTCACCTACCATCAAAAAGTTAGCCCTACATGTGATCTCATTATAAATTGGGCAGTGGAGAAAGTAGTGAAAGTCTTTCACCTGATTGGCTGTTCAACAGGATGCTTACAAAAGCTCCCTTAAAGATATATTGAAGGCATTGTCTGAAAGCAAAGGGATGTAAAGGCCTTTCTCAATAGGCAATTATTTTAATCAGATATTAGGACAGGTTTCCATGTGTTTTATTGCAGTGAAACCAAGATGAAAATATGGATGTTTATATTTTAATAGCATCTTTATTAACATATATTTCAAAAAATCTAATATTTTTGTTTCCCCCAGAGAGTAGGGAATACATTTGTAAGATGACAAAATTTTGGTCCATAATTCCCAGTTGTGTAATGTAGAAAACAATGTTTGGTGAGGTAGAATTCTTGAACGCTTTCTAGCTTCTGGTATTTCCCCAGCGATGCAAAATGCATTCTGATAGCAATGGGTGGTAATCCTGCCTCTAAACTTACGTAAGGAACAGGGTGCTATGGAGAATTGCCTAGCCCTTTCTTATAAAGATGTTTTGGACTACTCCTAGTTGGGTGATAACCTTTTAATGCCACCCATTGATCTAAGTCTCATACACAATCTCAGTTATCACCTTGTTGTGGAATATTTTAATTCCTGCACTAAATTTCCATTAGGAAATTAACAAAGGTAGCAAAAAAACCCACCCACTATAGTGGCTTTATACTTGCTATACATATTTTATATATAGCGAATAATCTTGTATGCAACAATTGCCCCTCTTTCATGCCTTTTAAGATAAGTAAGTATCTTGTTATTCAAACAGCCAAAAATTACATGCTGGGATTTTCTATAATTTAAGGAAATGACATAGTAATTCTTCATATTTTTAAGTATTATTATGTGTTGCTGCACTGGGATATTGGGCAGATTCATGACATGAAACAGAATGGTATAGACATTGAATAGAAGCTACAATTATTGGCTGCCACATTAGATGATTGGCATAGGCTGTTTATTTCAAAATATGTTAATTACTTAGTTTTAGAATTGTTTTGCTTCAGATGTGATTAATAGCTGTTATAGTAATGTGATAAACCATTGATAAGTTTACTACAGTTTAGCTTTTTATTTTGCTTTCTAATAGCTTGGATTCCAACTTGTTGTTTACAGAGTCAAAAGCATTACATTGCTTTAAATATCAGCCATGTGGGTTTTATTAAGCTTCTTTATTTCATGAAATCTGCTGTTCTTGGAAGAAGTTTTGTAAATATTTTACCTTTTGTTATGGCAATTGGCAAAGCTAATTCTTTTGTACTTGAAATAATCAGAATTTGTCTCTCTAAATTGTTGGGTGCTAGTTTACTTACCTTTAAGGAAGGTAACGTGGAAAAACTTTCTAGAGTAGGCTTTCTTCATACAAGACTACATTCTGTCCTTTGATAACATTGAAATTTTCCATGACATCTTACAGGCTAAGAGATAAGTATCACAGTTGCTTTGTTCACATGTTACATTATTCGCATAAGTATAGATCACTTGATAAACTTAATTTGGCACTTCTCTTGCCATTAGTTATTTCCTATCTCAGAGGGTATTTGTTGTGCATTTACATACTATTTGACTGAAATTGACTGAAATTATCCCCTTCAGACTATTTTACATTAGCAAGATTGTTGGAATATATCCTTTTACCAGGTGTGCCATCTGCTGCCCATAGCCATATATCCCTCTAGTGGAAAGATGAGAAACCAAGAGATCCCCACAGTCACATTATTTTTTATCTGTTGAAAGATTATGTTCCAGGAAATTGCACAGTAACATGTTGAAAAGGTTTCCTGCCTTTAATTCCTTTGTTACTAAATAGTTGATCCATGTAGTTTACTAAAAGCTTTTTGCATATATTTATTTCCTGAAATTTGAAACGATTTTAAAAATCTCTACATATTTTAGTAAGTTAACAGAATAAAAGAGTGGAGATTCTACAAACTGGACTGATAACTTTGTGAATATGTTTTTCAACAGGTTTTAAAAATTAAGCTATCCCAGTTCTTTAACAGTTATTTTTTTAAAAAGAACTGTCATATTAAAACTTACATTGTTGCTTTATTAAAGTTCTTTCATGATACATTTGTCTGTCCCTTTTCTTTAGAGGCTGAAGACTGGGGTACCTAACTAGATCACATAACTTTTAACTGTAAGTTACCAAGGAAATTCTAAACCTGGAACAATAAACTTTGAGTTGGAACTTGTGGTGATCAACTGGTCATATGTGGAATTAAATTGCCCATCCTTCTTAATAACTACTGGTAATAGCGTATGCCTGTGCTTTGGTTTTATGCAAGGCTAGAAATAGATGTTATTAAAATTACATCCTCCCAGCACCATGCAGTTGCAACATGAAATATTACATTCATTAGAATATGGTAAAATTTTCCTGTATTGCCTTTGCTGCAACTGCACAGCATGTTTTAAAAATGAACATTAACAGACATTACACATAGCCACAGTTGTCAGTGTTTAATTAAAGAGGGATTCTGCTATGTAGAACGTCGCTGTTTGTTAATGTGTTATAAAAGGTTCAAATTAAAATGCTATACAATTAGTTTGCATGACAAAATGACTTTGCAAGACCCCTACAATAGACAATTTAGAGAAATAACTATTCTGTGTTTAAAATACTAAAGGAGCAACAATTTAAGCAGATGGCAGTGGCTTTCCTCTTGATTATAACTTTGAGGCATGCTTTGCTAAATGGAATCAGCGGGGTTCATTAAGGTCCCGTTTGATGTATCAGTATTATAAAAATACCATGTTAATTATCCTCAAACGTTGCAAGTTACCTCCATTTTCCTGCAATCAGAAGATGAGAGAAACCCTGTGAAGCAAATTAGTCCTAATTGAAAGAAGACTGATTAATATTTAAATAAGGCATTGTGTGAGGGATTCTGCCATGAGAAAAATAGGCTGAACATCTGAATTAATTGCATAGCAGGTTAAATTAAATTTCATATAACAGGTTAGAAGATGAGTTGGCACAGGGCTTTACTGAGAAGCACAATGGCTGAAAAAGCAGTCTTTTCTTTTGGTCTTGGCTGGAATCCATGAAGGTCCTTGTAGTCCTTACCTCTTTGTTGCATCTCTTTCACTTCAAACAAAGGTACTAACAGAAAATTGCAACTACATTAAAAAATCTTTTTTGGGGGAGGAAAGGAGGTAAGGTAACACCTGTCCACATTTTCTCTATTTCTCTTTTATGTTGGCTACAAAACTGAGAAACATCAGTATTTTTGCCCCCCTCATCCTGGCATTTAATGAGGATTGATGACATAAAATGCTAATGGATGGAATATAGTTAGAATTGTGCTATTAGTGGGTTATCATGGCCTGACATTTTCACTGTACCAGAGTATACATGTGGAGCCTGTTTAAAGTGATTGGGTTACTTAAGGGTCCCTGTTAGGGATATTTAATCCAACATAAATTACTTATGCACTTTGTTAGTGTACAAAGAGACAGTGTCACATTGTACATGTTGGCAGTTTTCCAGTCAAGAGCTGTTAATTACTGTACAGTTCATGAATTCATTTTCTGGCAATAGAAAGCCAGAAGGAGGAAAGAGTGGAGGAAAAATACATTTAACTAAAAATGAATAGGTGAGAACGTAGAGCAATAAAATTGTATTTAAGTTATTTTAATCTTTAAGAGTTCCGGTGCCATTTGCTTGCATGCTGAAAATAAAAACAAATGAGAGTACAATTTCCGAAGGGAAAGTTATTTTAGTTTTAAAGAATCTCTGGCAAACAAATCACTATCTTTGTTTAATAATAAAGAAAAAAGATACTTTCTCCATAGGTTTTATTCAGATCAAGCATGTTTATAAGGCTTGCTCTGATGTGTGCTTATTGAACTGTGCACAAGTTTAAATTTGGAATATAGTAGTATCATGTATTGTGAGACATGGTGTCTACAGAGAGGGAGCTGGTGTGATGGACTACAGTGAAGCAGAAGTTTATTGCTCTTAGTGTCAATTCAGATTGACTGCCTCCATTGCTAGTGGCATTTGAAGGTGAGGATAAGGTGGACAGACTGATGAAAAAACATTGTGATATATCTACCCCTTACATATGTGAATTGTGCTATTGTATTACTAAAAAAAAAGTGGGCCATGTACTAAAACTGCCTTTTATTATTCTGGGAAAAGAGCTGGTGAATAATACTAGACAATGTTATAGAGTCTTTGTGTCTTTTAACATGTTTTGGGGTTTTAAAAATAAGCATCATAGCAATTGACAAAATAACAGAATGGACCTCTGAGATATTTTAGTCCAATCTCATGCTCAGGCAGGAAACCCTATACCATTACAGACAAATGATTGCCCAATATCTTCTTAAAAACCTTTAAGAACCTTTATAAATATTTCTATCCTTTTAATCATTGCTTATTTGGAGGTCTTACCTACATATTATCTAAGTAATTCTTAAATCCATAGTAAATCTCCCTGAAATTAATTACATTAAAGACATTTGGAAATAATTTAAATAATTTCTATTGTTTTACCTTCTTTGGATTTTTAATTTTTTAATAGAATAGGAATTGTAGAATACTGTTTGTATTAATAGCTATCAGTTTGCTACAATTAAGTGTTGCTTACAATTCAAATCATTTTTAATAATTTCCAGGTAATAAACTTGCTAATCATGGTGATCATGATCAAAGTATCATTGCTGAAAATATGGAAAATACTACTGAAGTGTCACAGCATGATTATTTAATGTAGCTTGGTTGGTCTTTTCTTTCTCTACAGAATCATAGAAAGCAGCAAGAAACCATTAAAATTAATGTGCATTTACCATTAAGTTCAGCAAATATTATTTCATTCTATGTCTATAGATTTTCCTCATTCATTGTCCTCTTGCCTTTCAACATGATTCCTGCAATTTGTTTTCTTCTGATTTTCAGTTTAGATTATTGCTTTGTTACAAACCTCCTTCAAGGCAGCTTGGAAAAGTACACAAGGTAGAACCGTGTCTATCATCTTATTAGCTGTAGGAAACAGGTTATACCAGTTCTAAAATTTCTCTGACATTTGTACTTCTAGGTCAAATTTATGATATTTATATTGATCTGGGAAGATGTGTGTTGGTGATTATCAGGAAAACTACTTTTTAAACTTATTTCTTCTGCCATTTGTCCCTGACCATCCCAGCAAAACCACCAATGCATTCAAAGGCTCTTTGGGATGATTTTGTTTTCTTTTGTTTTCTTATTTTAATATGACATTTAGCCCCTAGAGAAAATAAGGAATAGTAAAGACAAGACCTCATGTCAGCCTTAAAGCAAATCTCTTCTTCTTTTTTTGTATCAAGTAAGAAAAGTTTTATAAAGCTAAACTTACGGTTGAATACATATGAATATAAATGTGCTCGAAAAACAATGAGGCAACTAGTGGTAATAAAGTTTAAATATCATCAATAAAGTTAAAATAACATTAATTAAATATTTATTTTTATGGATGTTAATATTTAACATATTTAAGAACTGTCCATTTTCCTCATAAATACAATAATAAACTTATGAAATGGTGGTTTCTGCTTGGAGTCTCTAAAGGGTGATAGTGGTTTATAGTGGATTAACCAATTGCTGATGGTGGGTCCATCAGATGGCTGGTATTCTCTTCATACCCCCATGTATGTGCCAAGGGAAGTAGATTTATGCTAAGCATTCTCTGAAATGTTGCATATAAGGTAGAAGGTATTGGTACTGAAGAATAGAAGAATCCCCAGATATGTAGTGATATCTATCACTATCTGCAGTGGCTGGAGATGCAGCAGAGGATCTCTCCCTCTTTCTTGATGGCACTGAAGTCAATAGAAACATGTAGATAGTTTTTGTTGAATGGCTGATGAAAGTTAACACAAGGTTCCAGCTTTTGCGGGAGATTTTCTACATATGTATGGTCATCAGGGATTGCTATTTGCAACTTCAACCGAAGACCCATAAGGGTGTCCATTTGGTTGGTATTACTGTACTTTAATCCTTCTAGCTACAAAATATATCTTTATGAGATATAATTGATCAGAGATAATTACATTTTATGTACAAATATTGATGAAATGGGCACAATAAGTGTAGAACACTGTAATGTAATTCCAGAAACATGATGCTAGAGTAGTAGAATAATAAACGATTGAATGAGGTCTTACACAATATAGTTTGTCTTTCCATTCAGTATGAATTCCACTAAGTTATTCTAAATCGATCTTTGATATTTAGGGTTATTATGATTATTTGCTTAGGTAAGATTTCTCAAAATTTCTGTAAATTGGTAGTCTCCACGCTTTGTGAAATAAACATTCAGAAAATGTTTATATTGCTAATTAAAAACCATTTCCTCTTTAACAGTTCATATTTTTCAGAGACTAAAATGATTCTACCTGCATTTGTATATGCCTTCTCATTGTCTTCCTTTCAGATCTTCTTTTAAAGCTAACATTTGTACTGAAAATATAATCCAAATTAATTTATTTACCACATAAATATTTCATGCTACAATAATAATCTAAATTGTTCAGGAATATTTTTCAGTAGAAATTTTTCAATACCAAGAGGTCAGGAGTGATTTCATCTATAGCTCAGTGAAATACTGTTTTTATATGTTTCCTAATGGATTAATTTTACTTTAAGGCTTGCTTGTCTGAAATCATAGTTGTACTTAGCACAGCCTACATGCTTGCAGCTGCATCCTGGATCTATCTACTTTTTATTTTGTTCCTTAATATTTGGGTGCTTCAGGAAAACAGGTTTCAGTCACTGAATGCAGGAATGGAAGGCCTTTGCCAGAAAGCAGGCTTTGGCCAGACGAATGGTAAAGGTGTAAAAGACTGTAAATTACAGTTTGTGAATCAACGGATTCACTACCACTTTTCTACATGGGAATTTCACAAGTGAAAATCTGATTCATATTGCTATAGCTATATAGACACTTGGTGGGGGTTTCTGCAGACTGAATCTGTAATACCTAAAGACAAAAGGCATGTATATCAACTAACTAATTTTCCCCATCTCTGATTCCCTTTTATCATAATTAGTGATAGTGACTAAGTGAGCTTGTAGACTGACCGGTTGGTTTCATGTTTGCATTGCTGTACAAATATCTGATAATTTCAGAAACAATTTTCTCTGTAAATGAAAGTTTGATTTTGAAACATTACTGCAGTTTCTTGTCTTTGTAACACAGAAGAGAAAGAATATGATGTATTGTACACTGTAATATAATTCATAACAAACTTTTCAAATAGCATCTTCCCTGGGAAAAACATGAACCAGCTCACAGGCCTTCTCTACAGTGGCCTCCAAATTTTGAAACATGCTTTCTCTACATTACTTTCATATTTGCAATTTGCAAGAAGTGGAAGCATACTTATTTCACTATGCTTTTGACGCTCATTAAGTAAATGAGAAAATTCTGAGTAAATTCTGTTTTGATTCCATCTCATATTTATTTTTAAAAAATTCTTGCTTTGTTATATGTTTCCCTGCATCTCATTAATTCTGCATATGTTGCAAATAAGTAATAATACACTTTAAATATTTTTTGTTTAAATGGGCCATGCTGATATATTTAAAAATATTCAGTTGCATCTGTGGAGCCATAGAATTGGAAAGAGATCATTTCAGCCACTGAATCCAACTGGCTGCTCAGAGCAAAAATCCAAATTAAAGCAACCCCAACAGATGGCTACATAGCCTCCACATAAACACATTTTGGGAAAGGAAATCCACCATCTCTCTAGGTAATTGGTTCTTCTGTCACACCTCTCATGATAAAAGAGATCTCATTGTCTAGAAAATATGCTATTCTCCATTAGTGGTATTTCATAGATTTTCACTCATTGTGCGACAAAAGCATTTCACATCATTAAAAACACTACAACTCAAAATAAAACACATCAAATTAGTTGGCCTGTCTTGTTGGATGTGCATGTTATAAGTTTTCTTATATTACTGTGAGTTAATATCAATAAAAGTGTTGAAGCTCTTTGGCTGGTCTTTTATCTTTGAAACTGCCAGAATATTACTTTTAATCTTTAGATTAAGGATTTAGTGCTATGGAAGATGCTTACTTGGATTTCAGTAGTACAAAAGGTAAGGTTAATATTCTCTGTTGTTGAGAATATGCCCAGTTAAATAAGAACTATAAAATTCTGGGATTAACAGAAAACTAAAATGAACGTATTTCAGATAGAGGGTTTAGTGTTACTGCAGAGACGCTGGTTAGAGGCAGAATCTACAAGTGCTTATATCTTGAAGGATTAATGCATTTGAGATAGAAAACACATTTAAGCGTGTAGGCTTTACTGTTTAACTATTAACTGCACACTTTTGAGGTATCTATGTATGTGACTAAACATTCTTTTTTCCTAAGAAACTCGCTTCACTGTTTCAATTTGAAAGATATGGTTTTATATGTCAAATGTACTTTTAGATTCATTGCAACACTTCATTTTTTTACATGAAGTATAGTGATGTGTATCTTAAAAGACATAATAGTAGTATTTAAATACTTTTAAAAAGGTCAACAGTAACCAAATTTTGAGCACATCTTATTGTGACATCAAATTCTAAATCAATGACTAAAGTATTGCTAATCACAAAATAACAATATTGCTTTACACTTTGTCTTAGGTTAGCTGGAGTTCTAGGATACACTCCAGATTATTTTTGCAATCAGGCGGGTTCTGATATAAAATCTGAAAGTGTTTTATACTTGTATTAAATGTCCTATAGTAATATTTAAGTTTAAAGATTTTTTCCAGTTACATGTAAGGTACAAGTTTTTTTTTTATAATATCCTTGTGGTTTGGATAATGTGCAACATTCATATTTATTTAAAAAAAGCACCTTGAAGCCTTTAAAATAGTATGTTTCTTTTATGTTGTATCTTCCATTCTTACGTTCTCCTGATAAGAGACCCAACTGATGGAAAATCTCTTAAATCTGCAAAGACTAACATAGTTTAGAAAAGTTATCCTTTACTGTTTACATAAAAAGTGGGAAAAGGATTCCATTACTTCATAAATTGGTATTGATGGTTTTCATTGGGAGAAGCAGACAAGTATAAACAGTAAACAGGAACAAGCAGAAGTGGAAGTTCCTTGTTGCCTCTTGTTTCTTCTTTTCCTAATTTCAATTTACGAATTTTGTGTCATAGTATTTTAGTATTTAAAAAAATCCAATAATGCATATATAATGAATTTGATTCAATAGAGAAATGAGATGTTCCAGTATATAATCCTTCCGTTGTTCCTTGGTATCTTTCTAGTCTCCAAAAATATACATAGTGTGACCTGTTTGGGTCTGAAGAAAGAGCGGGGGAGATCTTCAAATTCAATGAGTTCGCTATGTGTATATAGCTCTGAATCACTTTCTTGCCTTGAATTTTATTTATATGATTAAAATCTTTATATTTTATAAGGATAATAGTATTTTAAGGTTTGTAATCTTTCCTTTATTATAATATTCTTCATACTCTGTGCAAAATAACATTACTTAAATATTGTTTTAGCCAAGCAATCATTTAAATTTCTGCTCTTCTCGCAGTGGTTTTATGCACATAGTGATAGGTAGAAAAAATGGCCTACTTCTGTCTGTTTTCATTACTCTGTTATTTCCATGCACTGTTCTATTTTTTTTCTTTGCGTGCCTAGTGGGATATTAAAGGTTCTGTAATTATTTCAATAAGATCAGGGTTATTGATTTTTTTGTTCCATTTACTTGTTTCCTAATAAAACCCGACTCCACGCTGAGGGCCAACAAAGTTGAATGCTATTCTTAACCATTAGTTTTGTATCTGATATATCAGCCGACATTTTAAGTGCCAGAATTGTAGCATGCACAGTCTCTTTATCCTTTTTTGCTGAAATTTTAGTTACTGAAATTTGCTAATATAATGCTATTAATGTTTGAAATGATCAATAATAAGTTGTTTTGTAGCCAGATTTTGAATTATTTTTATATATTTAATAGTTTTAAACCTCTTAGGATTTTAAGGAAGGGACCATTATTAAATACAAACTGCAGTGCAGCTAGGATTAGAATAATCAAATTGATAGAATCCAGAAAATTTATATAAGTTATCATTGATTCTGAAAAAATTGGAAGTTTGGAGTTGCTGTTTTAAGATAGACTTAACCCAATGCAAACAGGAATACTGCCATTGTTTGTATTATGATTTGCTGGTCGTTTCACAGTTCTGGCCCTTGAAACTTTATTAGGTAGAAGGAAATTTCAATGGTGGAAAGAATTGCAAAATCTGTGTTTCATTTTAGTAACCCATGTAAAATCATAACAGAATATATATTGAAAATATTTCATAGTAATGTGGTAGATATTATATTTTTGTTAAGTAGAGATTCTGTGGGTTGAATTTTGGAATATTTTGCATATAGCAGACATGGTACTTCAGTGAGTTGTCATCCCTTTCCTATATTTTTAAGACACTTCAAAATAATTATTGCAACGTAACATTTATTGAATATGGATGGCATATTGTTTAAATATCATCTGAGATGTTCATTCCTCTGGGCAGTACTTGAGCAGGGTAATGGATAAATTTAATTTTAATTTTAATTTTTACAAAATTTAATTTAACTAGATTTAGATAGATAAATAACAAAGCTGTGTTGTTATTTATTTATTTAGATATCCTATGCCTAGATATAAAAACGGTGAAAGTACTCAGAAATTAATTAAAGCTAACTAGAAATCTGGCACAGAAATCAAGGAGAAAAGGGCAAGAGTGCTGATAACAAGTGCTTGTGAGAGTCAATTCTTACACTGAGAAAGACAATATCATAACAAATCTGGTACAAAACAACAGCAACAACAACAAATGTGGAAACAAACCATCCCACTCTTAAGGGGATCAAGTAGTCAGGTAGAACAGGAAGAAAAATGAAATACAAACGAGGTTAAATCATTGTTTCCATAGAAAGGGCTTGTCCTTGTACAGCAGCGTTTGCTGGAATTCTCTGACTTGACTTTTAACTATCTTCTGTAAACATTACATGTTTGAAGGTCTTGGATTTCTTGTGAGTTTGCTTAAGTTCATTCCTTCTTACAGGGTGAAGCTGACAGTGTTGTTTTTGAATGATGTTAGAAACGTTCAATAGAAATAGAAATGATCTGCAACTATGCTTATTTTTCTATCTTTTATATGCCTCCCTCTCATCCATTTGTTGTCATCTATTCAAGAAAACTGGGAAATTTAGCCACTGCCATTATGTATTTATTTGAAATGAAAGTTTCCCAGAACATTTTTGTAATATTCAGATAGCAGAGCTCCCTGAGAAACTGAATTATGATGCCAAATAGCCGCATTGTGCAGCCTGATGAGACAATTGCCAATTATATGAATTTGTCCATTAAAAGTAGACAAGGACAAAGTAGACAAGGTTTTAGTTAAAGCTTTTTTTTTTTATATTACTTTATCATCAATGCTAGTAATCCTTGATTTATGACCACAGGTGGGTTCAGAATCTTGGGTATTGAGCAAAACGGTCATTAATCAAGACATCAACATAATTGTTTCACTTAGTAACCATTATCCCTGCAGCCCTAGTTGAGATTGTTAAGTGAAAATTGTGGGCCATTAGGTTGATGGGCTCCCAGGTAGGAGTGTGGGAATCTATCAAGGAGTTCGGGTGCGTCCTTGGAGGCCTGGATCAGGCTGCGTGTGAATTGGGAGGGTGTTGCAGTGTGGCACAAAGCTGACCCTGGAAACCTTAGCTGGCCCAGCACTTATGATGACAGAGGCATTGAAACTCCACCTTGTCAGCCTTGGAAGCAAAATACTGGGGGCTCTGCAGGCTGCCACATAATTAGGATTAGAAATACTTCTCATGGGAAGCAGAGGGGTTGTAGTCAAAACAATATCTTATCTCGGTATGTCAAGGGCGTACTGTGCAGCACCTGGAACAGAGAGCGCCAAGACAGAAGACGGAATGCTGGGTATCAATTATAATTGGGGAATGTGATTTATGATGGTCAAAAGAGGGTGGTTCTGAATTCTCTTTTGGGTGGGGAAAACCTGGGGCGTTCAGATCCAGGTTTTCCACAGATGTACCAGTATGGTTCCTTAATAAACTCTTATTTAGATTGTTTACAATCTGAGTTCTGAGTGAATTATTTGAACTTAAATGGAACGCTGACACCGAGCCTTGGTCGCTCGCTGAGACACTCCATGTGCTCTCCAGGTCAGCAGCTGCTTCTCTCCACTGCTGCTCTTGCTGGGAGAGCATCTTGTGCAGTTTAGCAGCCGTGAGCCACCACTTTTGTTCCTCTAAGTCCCATCCAGAAAGCGCTGCAGCTGAGAGAAACAGCATTCAACAACGCTGCTTCTCTGTGCTGCAGTGCTTTCTGGTTGGGACTTGGAGGAAAGAGGTGGCTCACAGCTTCTAAATTGCACAAGAAGCTCTCCCAACAAGAGCAGCAGTGCCACAGAAGGAAGCAGCCGCTGCCCCGGAGAGCAGAGATGGAGCAGAGCAGGCCCCGAAAGGCTGCTCGGTCAAGCCTCACCACATGGCTGAAGCTGTGTGCATACGTGGAAGGTTCGCTGCCGCACCTTGCCATGAGTGACGTTGAGTTGGCCACTCCCTCTCATTCACATGACCACCACCAAGCCACACCCATAGAACCGGTGGCGATAAAATTTAGATTCCACCACTGGAAACAGACTTCAGTGAGAATGGCTCAGTGTAAACAAAATTGATATCTTGTCATTTTTTTCTATGGTTTATCAAGATTTTACTATATTTTTCTTGTTATTTTCCAGGTTATCGAAGGGAAGTTGGCCCCTTTCCTTGGGAAAGTAATAAAATTTGCTACCTCCCATGTTTACAGCTGCAGCCTTTGTAGTCAAAAGGGATTCATCTGTGAGATCTGTAATAATGGTGAAATTCTGTACCCCTTTGAGGACAGTTCTACAAGCAGGTTAGAATTTATGATTTTTGAGTTATATGACATATTATTTACTAGAGGTCCATAGAAAAATACAACAGAATAACTGAACTGTGGAAGAACCCAGCTCATGCTCTTGGCTACCTAAAAATTTGATAAATGTGTGAATAACCTACTGTTGGATATGAATACAGCGGAAAACGATGATTTGGGCATTGAATTTAACATATAAGTAACAGCAGGGCGAGAGTTGGATTAATTGGAAAAGTGATTCCTTGTAAAACCTTTTAAAAAGCATGTTCTAAGGTTTCAAATTCATCAGAAAGAACAGGAACATTGTCTCTGTAAATGTGCAGTCTGGCTATATCTACGGTTCATGGTTGCAGAGAGAAGGAGATTGAAAAATGCCCTGGAGAAGGCCCATTCTCTCTAGAGAAGGAGATAGGATAGCTTGTATAGGTATTGTGCAGGTTGCAGTTCCCTGGATTTGTTGTAAAGTTGGTACAGCTTTAGGGCAGCTGCTGGATTATACTGGAAGTGTTCTTTGTCTGATGGCACTAAGAAGCACCTGAGCAATAGGCACTTCTTCATGTGCCCACATGTTATCACTATGACATGAGCTGTATTGGTTATCAGTTAGTTTCCAGCTGCAATTTATTTATTTATTTATTTTATTTTTACATTTATATACCGCCCCATTCCGAAGACTCGGGGCGGTTTACAGCTTATAAG
>JANHFL010000697.1:396635-407890 GCA_032468155.1 Oxyrhabdium leporinum
ATTTGAACCGCTAGATTGAATCAGCAGAAGTGGCCTGCAGTTCAACACTCTAACCACTGCGCCACCTAGGCTCTGAAAACATATCTGAAAACATCAGCTGCTATTTAATTTAAAATGTATAATTCATGCAAGACTATGATATTTCACAATATTAGAAGTATGACTCATGCCTTTTTCTCAGTATAACTACTTGCCACATGTAATAAAAGATTTGGCTTACATATGCCCTATGAATTTATAGCTATATTTGGAAGGCTTCCCTGGAATCATACTGCTAGGTATGTGAATAGATAATAGAAGTGAAAGATAATGGAAACAAAATGTAAGGTTATTAGGAAAAAAAGTCTGTAACAGGAAAAGGAGGTACACTTGATTTTGTAATAATACTCGTGAAAAGGTTTTGGAATTATGATTGTTCAGAAACTGAATATTAATCATAATTATGACAAGATTTCAAAGAAGGTAAATGCAATTTTAAGCATCAGTAAATGTAGCTTGTGAATTCCATTCTATTCTGGATTGGCTAGACCTATCAAAATCTTTGTCCAAGTCTAGGTAACACATTTTAAGAATGATTACCAAACAGTTGGGAGAGATGGAAAGAGGGAAACAAGATGATAGAGAGAATAAGTCTTAGGAGAAGGCACTGCAGAAATTTGGAAAAGATAGGTGACAGATATGATAGCATTATTTAAGACCTGCTACATGGACATGGAATAATGGTTTAAAGGAAAAGGAAGGGGAAATTTTTATTTGAATTTCTTCACTGAGCAGGGTATTAGACTGTGTCCTCAGTTCTGTTGCTAACTAAGACAGTTGTTGAGTTTTTCCCATTTTACAACCTTTCCTGTTATAGTTAAGCGAATCACTGCAATTATTAAATTAGTAACACAGTTGTTAAGTGAATGCGGCTTTCCCATTGATTTTGCTTATCCAAAACATGCAAAAGCTGACACAGGACCCCAAGAAACTGCAACCATCATAAATATGAGTTAGTTGCCAATTATCTGAATTTTGATCATGAGACCACAGGAATGCTGCAACTATCGTAAGTGTAAAAAATGGTCATAAGTCACTTTTTTTAGTGCTGTTGTAACTTTGAACTATCACTAAATGAACTGTCGTAAGTTGAGGACTATCTGCATATAATTGCTATCCTTGATCTGTCTTAAAACAGAGAGATACTTTTTCATTTTCTTTTTTGCATCTTTTCTTCTTATCCTGGGCATGTGCAACAGAAGCAATAACCAGAGTAACAAAGAAGACATTGTGTGGTGTAGCATATTGAAAGTAACCCAAGCTGCACCATACAAAGATATCTTTCTCTCTGTGCTGATTATGATGAAACTTGATTGCAATATTTGCAAGACCATAGAGATGTGATGAAAACTGAAAGGTATAACCTCCTTGTTTTAAGAAAATGCTGTCATCTCAGGGAGGAAAAATAGCTAAACATAAGACAGCAGTGTAATCTGGATAGAAACAAATGTAAATGCAATTTGAGGTTCACTCAAGCAATGTAAACTTTCTAAATGATAAGAAGCAATTATACCATTCTCTTTTCTTTTCATCACACACTACCTGTTCTGGGCCTCAGAGTTTAAGAAAGATCCTCAGAAACTGAATCAGATTAAGAAAATGGTAACAAAGATGAGCAGAGAAGTTGGTATTAAGTATTATTTAGACAGATTGAAAAAGATTAATATATTTTTCATGAGACATGAAGACTAGAGGATAGAGATCAAATATCATATTTCAAGAAGGCAAAAGAAGGTCAAGGCATGTCTTCTTTTGTTTCAAACTACATGACAGCTTTCCAGATTACAGAAATAATGAATTTAAGTTGCAGGAATAAAGGTTTTAATTACATTTTAGAAAATACTTCAAATCAGTGAGAGCATTTTAACATTGGAGCCAATTCTTAGAACAATGGATTTCTTTCAGTGAATGTGCTCAAGTGAACTTTTGATTTGTGCAAAAATTTGAAACAAGTGGTTTGCAATATATGCCAGTGTGATTGTAAAACCGTTCTTGATGCAGATAACTCTTCTGCAAGTTTTGCATGTCTGCTTCATATATTCCCAGTTGTCTGTGAGGCATACACAAATAATAAACAGTTTCACTGGAGCCCTTAGCAAAGCAAAGTTGCCATGAAGGGTCATGATTGTGGAAACAGCTCAGAAACAATTTTGAAGCAACAATTTTAAAAGACATGACTACTTTGAATTTACTTTCTTACAATTTATTTATTCATGAAAAAAACCCCAATAAATATTGTACATTACAAAACTCTTCTTTCAAATGCCTTGCCCATCTTTATGAGGCAGATATCTGTTGGAGTAATTTCTGCATTCAAGATGGGTTTGGAGTCAATGGCTGAAATAGCCCTCTTTGATTCTATAATTCTAGGAAGATCATCATCTGCTGAGGAGGACTCTATATCTCAGTAAACATCAACAATTTTATTATCTGGACCAATTGTTGGATACTCATTGCAAAAAAAAAATCATTATACAAATGTTCTGCCAGGCCATACTCTTTTTAGTGGTGTAAGACCTCAGATCTCTGTCAGTGACTATCTGTTGGAATGTCAGTCAGACTAGAGTCAAGTAAGGGAGCAACTTATGTGGTTTAATTCCATGAAGAAAATATTACGTGGTCTTTAGTGCTATCGTGAGCTTGGTTGTTTTCTTGCAGATGTTCCATTACCCAAACAAGGTGTTACTCTGGCCCTGATGATGTTACTGTTTGGGTAAAGAAATGTCTGCAACAAAACAGCCAAGCTCAAAAAGCACCAAGGTCCTTTTCAAACATATCCTCCTTTATTGGAGAAAATTTGCTTCCTGAAACTATATTTGACTTTTCTCTCCATACTGGTACAGTTACTCTGGATTTTTTGTCTTTTCTTATTTTAATGATTTTTTTTTTGTAATTAAAAATTAGGAAACTGTCATGATGAAAGGATAATTAATTGAGGCAATTTCTTTGCTCATATTTAAGCATTAGCCAATTAGTTATAGGCAATGAGATGTTTTGTGAAAGAGAACAAGCAAACGAGAAATGTACAATGTTGTCTCTGCTGGTTGTTAATAGGATGGCAGTCCCATCTCTATCCAGAATATCAACCATTCCTCAAAATCATCCTTTTTCAGTTCTGTTATTCCATTATAAAACTAAATTTATTCTGTGTAAAACTAATATTTTATTTTATTTTTTCTTAATTGATAAGGCTATCCATCTCAATGACTCTGGGTAGATAATAATTAAAAGCAGCATAAATAACATAAAACATTAACAACAACAAAAAGCATAATACTTAGCCAAACTGAAAAACAAAATCACCAGTAGGAAATCAACATAAACATTGCATGAATTCTGCCAGGTCCCATGATAAAACTATGTCTTTAAAAGCCTTCTGAAAAACCAACATGCTTGGGCCAATCTGATCCCTGGGGAAATTCATATTGTTTTATTCTATGTAAAACTGACATTTTATTCTGTCTTCCCAGTGTCAGTCTTGAATTTATCATCTATTACTCCTTTCCATTCTATGCTTCAATTGAGAGCTTTCGGAAGCTAATCAGCCCAAGACAATTCAATATAGCACCTGCTATATTGAATTATATTGGCTGACTGTAGATTTTGGATATTTTTTGAAAAAAATGTGTTTAGTGTCTGTGGATAATATCTATTCTATTTTAACAGTATATTCTCTGAGTGATAGAATAGAATGTATAACCGTAACAATATGACATATTTTAGAAAATAGAAAGAAATGTTAGGATGTATTTTATTTCCTTTAAATACTTAAACACTTTGAATGTGATATCTAAAATAGAAAAAGAGACAGAAAAAAATATGGATTTATTACCCAAATGTTACTTTTAAAAATACCAACAAAGGAAGGGAATAGAGAGGGAAGGATTATTATCAAATAAAGCATATACTAAAAACACACCTTAAATTCTAAATGGTAGTAAATAAATATTTTGAAAAGTATCATACCTGAAAGTAATAGAATTAGCTTATATTTTGCACTCAAGGCAGCTATATTAGTAGTCCTCTGTTCGCGACCACAATTAGGACTAGCTAACTTCATCAATAAGTGATGCAGTCACTAAGCAAAATATCACATTAGTACAACAGATTTGTGATGTCACTTCCCTTTCAGTTGTTAAGCAAGTCACCATAATCATTGAGACATCATGTAGCTGCGACTTGCAAATTTACCGCCAGCTTCTCCATTGACTCTACTTATTCTAAGTTGATTGAAATGTGGGAAAGATAATCAAACGACCATAAGATGCTGCAACTGTTGTAATGTCCTTCCCACTGTGAAACGCATGTATTTCTATCACAAGACCATACGGACACTGTGCTAGTCATAAATGTGAGGAGAGGTTGTAAACTGACTTTTTCCTTGCTGTCGTAACTTCAAACAGTAACTGACTTTTTTTGTTCCGTCGTAACTTCGAACAGTAACTAAATGGGGCCTCTCCTTAAGTGAGAGTTATCTATATTATAGGCATTTTTCCTTTTTAATGGGACAATCTTCTTAATTACTCAATATTCTTTTAGTACTCTGTTCAGGAATACCTTCTTAAAGAAGAGCTCCTGCTAAAAAAATCAAATCTCTAAGAATTAAATCCTTTTCTCTTAATTTCACAAATACATAGCTTCTGTGGGTGCCTTTGCATTCATTTCATTTATTAAATCATGCTAAGTAAATCATTTACTCCAATCTACAGATGCCGCAATCATCATCAAATGCATCCATTATACAGTTATGTCTACTATCTATCATAATTTTGAGGCTTTCATACAGCAGATTTTAGAAATATATATAAAAAGAGCAGAACAGTTGTTGTTTTTTACCAAGCAGAATTTCTTTTCAGTGATAAGTATAGTCAGTTTTCTCACATTTTACCAGTAAAGAACAGCTAACATACAGTATGTTATTGTACCATATAATCTGTAATCTATGCACTTCCTCAAAATGTTTCCTGCATAACTGCCAACTTGGAGCTACATGTAATGTACTGACACATATTCAGGATTTTGCATCGTTGCTGAATGTAATTACAGTGAAGCTCATTTTGTTGCATTTCATGTTCAAGGTTGATCTAATCTTAAGGGAATCTTCTGCAACTGAAGTTTTCCAGATATAAACACGGTTGTCAGCATACCAAGCACATGGCTGTTGGAAATAGTCCTATTCAACATATAAAACATAGGATCCCATCAAATTAGCAAGGCCCTAAAATGATTAGTAATGATTTCCTGTAGTTTTTTTCTAGCAAGATTTTAAATTCTTTTTTCTTTCAAAGTAGGGGCTATAAGCCTGACTTGGTGCTTTCCAGTACAAAATTAGTATTGGTAGGAGAAGGCTGTTTAACAGCAATCGTGAGCAGTATTTTTTTTTACTTCAATGGAATAACCAAACTTTTTGTCCTTCTTTTCTTCTGCATGGGGATGGCATGGGGAGAGAGTGGGTGATTTACCAACATGAATTATTTACTCTTTGCCCCTTAAAACAACCATAGGAATAATTAGATTGGATAAAGGACAAATGAATATCTTAATTTTTCTTCAAGGTTCATGACACCCATTATAGCCCATGAAAACATTTCAAGGCAAAACAAGGTTTGGAAATGTTGTTGTTAACCATTAGAACTGTAAATAGAGTGCTGGAGCTGCCTGCAAATTGTGCATTTCTTTCCTGTTCATAGAAAAGATGCCACTAATTTATGTTTTTGAGCTAACGCTCATTGGTCATCATTTATGTTTCTTGGTTTCTACATTTCACCATGACATACATTTAAATCGGAAACTAAGGATCTTTTGTTTCTGATTAAATAGTATATAAAGTACTGATCATCATATAAAGTAGCAAAGTTTATTGTACTCAGTGTAGACATAATAGAATAGAATTGCAACATAGTATCTGAAAAGTGTCATATAACTTGGTTTTCTTTGCTTAAGCTAAAATTGGTTTAGAATAGAAAAGTATTGTATATGTCAGTCACATTTTCATATTTATTGTCATTTTGTCAGCAGATAATTTTTAACACAGCAAAAGATGAGTAGATATAATTCCCATTTAATAAACAATATTTGAATAAGTTATGTAAAATAATATACAGAATCAGACTTTAGATTTTTTTAAAGTGTTTCCTTATGTTCCCTTTAATAGAAACACATATCAGTTGGATGGGCCAATTAAATTAATCACTAAATCATGCTGCACATCCATTGTGAAATAAAGGGGAATTAATTAGAGACTTTGAAATTTCTGTTTACCAGTGATATACGTATATTATCAATTTGCAATCTGTATAAAAGGAGGTGTATGCGTATGTGATTACTCTCAATATGATATGAAATCTCAGCATATAAATTTTAATACATCTCATTTGTTTTGAATATTGTGCAAGATATTCTATATGTTTACTTCCAGAATTGGAAGTCTTTCATAGAGATAAGAAGATGACAGTGTCATTTTAAAAGGAACATGTGCATTAGCAAAAGCATAAGAATAATAAAAATGTGTGAATGTAATAGTAAAAATGTAAACTTAATTAGTGACTTAATACAGAAGCCACTGAAATTACCAAAAATACAGGATGTTCCCATTACATAGTATATACCTCTGGTCTTAATTAAACATCCCACACTCTGCATCTGTAACTGTTTCTCGCTGAAACAGTTGAAATAATACTGTAGATGAAAAAATACCCATCTCCCTTTAAATAAATGTGTATGTACGGAAAGTCTCACAAGAAGCATCTCAAAACAGATTTTGATTAAACAGTAGAGGAAGGTTTGCATGGCATACATTGCTTGACAGAGAAACAGGGTGTTTTGGGAGTTGATGCCTTTTCTTGTCATAGATAGAGATAAAGCCTCAATAGAACTTCAGAGGTATGCAGATCCATACCAAGGAAGGACTACTTCCAAGTTCCCTTATAATCCTATGATCCAATGAAGCATAGATAAAAAATTATCAACATATTTAATATTTTCCCAAAAGTTACTTTGGAATGAATAAAATAAATAAATGCCTGATGTTAATTATATTCCTGGAAACGAAAGGAAAAGAGAAGCATCCCATTTATAAAATTGTTGCAGTAGATATAATTAGGACCCAAAGTTTTGTGTAGCAAGTGACAGAAGGATACACAATAATTATAGTTTGTTGACAAGTGGAAAAGAATTCCTTTTTTATCTTAGAGCTTTAGAAACCAAGTGTAAATAAATATGCTATTTGACAGATTGTAATTGCCATCAGCAGGGCATCTTCCCCTTGAATCTGATGGTGTTATTAAAAGGGGAATTACAATTAAGCATTTTATAAAGTGACGTGGAAGTCCATTAAATTTCTCTAACAAACAGTAATTTGCATGTGATGCTTCTACAGCACTATTTTATTTGCAGAAATATTGTTGGCTGTGACCTCCCCCTGTTTGGGTCTCCTGCTGCTCTTTTTGTGCTTTGATAAATGATATTAAGCACTCATTCTCTTTTTTCTGATTCACAGTACACTTGAAAATACAGTTTTCTAGTGTTGGATCTCTTTGACTCTTACATGAAACATGCAAGACAAGACAAAAGGAAATGTTGAATTCCCTTGATAGATCCAGAACATTATTTTGTTATGTTGCAAATAACAGATTCCATTCAATTTTGTATTAAATCTGTTTCATTTAAGATCAATACATTTTTCCTTTTTTTATGAAAAATACTTTCAGCTTCAATTTAGGAAAAAATAATATTAAGAAAGGATATAATATTGAATAGACATTGAGAAAGAGTTCGGGGATTTTAAAAACTTAATTCTCACATTTTACTCCAAGACACTCTATGGGATTTCATTCTTCTTTTGGTTTTAGACTCACATGCCTATTCTTAATAGTTTTCATAAGAAAATAGCCATATTAGACTGAGGTCAAATGGCTTCCCATTTCAGTAGCTAGAAAGCTCATTTTTCTATTGATATATACTGTAAATATTAGACATACTTAAATGATACACAGACATATCATTTAATCAGCACAAACATGCACATTTCTTGACACATGTGACAGAGATGTGTTTAGCATAACAAAATCTATAAGATAAAAACAAGAAACGGCTGGCATCAGTGAGTTTAGAAAAACTCTGGTTTTGGTATGGTTGAAGGCAAGACTAGAAAATGAACTACATCAGCAAACTGGATGACTTGCTTGAAGAGGCAGAAAGAGGTAGATTCCTGGTTTCTGAACTGCTTGTTTCTTTGTCTTTAGTTTGGACTTCTGCCTATGAATGTTTGTTTTCCTGTGTGTTAGATTACAGAGTCAGCTGACTGAGCCTGGTGTAATGATGGTTGTGTGTGTGTGCGCTGGTTTGTTTTTCTTGAATGCTAGGTTTCTGCCTGAGAACAATATGAACAATACTTTCAGATCCTACTAGAAAAGGTTTTTTTTCCCATGAAAGGTAAAAAGTCATGCTGAAAACATACTACAAGATATTTCCATAGAGAGAAAAATTAAAGGAATATAGGCTCTTGAGCTGAAGAATATTAACCATATTGCTAATTACATTCTGACACATAAACCAATTTTGGTAAATCATTCTGATGCTTTAGAACTATGGGGCTAAAACCAGTCTTTGTTGTGTGATATTTCCATAGTCAACATGCAGATCCAAGAACATTCTATACTTCAAAGCACATTAAAAATACTAAATATGAATGGGAAGAATTTAATATCTAACTGTGGGAAGAAGTAAATACATGTTGGGAGTTGGATGTCCCTTCTAAGAGAGATGGAGAAAGCAGTCTGCAAGCAGTTGTTTTGTTTTGGGAATTGTTGCCATTGTATTGAATAAGCTAATTGTACCAAGATTGTCAAACCAATTAATCTTTGTTTAAGTAAATAATATAGTTGGATAAAATGTTCAATGGATTTTAAAAGCTTTAAGATCTTGGTTAAAAACTGAAGGAACAGACAGGCAAGTAATATTCCAGGTGCTGATTCCTGTTGAAAATCATACATTAATTTATAATAGGTGTACAGTTTCTTATGTTTGGATCAGCCACCTATCCCTCTAAATCACCAGAAAAGATATGCTTATTTTCCAGACTATATTTGGGGAGTTTCAAAATGGCATAATCCAAATTTGGCCATTTTTGACATTACTGGATTTTGGGAGAGTACATGTGCTGATGAACTGTGACTTATTTATTTCCTATTTGCAGACAAAGCAGGATTCTGGAAATTAGCACTTTTCTTAGTGTACTTGACATAAGAGACATTGTTTTCTGATTCTTATTCCTAAGGGATAATATCAGGCAGGGTATGGAAATAATGCACTTAAAAGGAATCTCACATATTTGATCATCAGGACTTTAAACATGATCAGTAGTTTTTTAATCTTTAGAAAATTGTAATGTATCTCCCAGAATGCACATTTGCAGTGCAAATGACTAGGTGAAACTGATTTGATCACCTGTAGTTATTTTTTTTAATTAACATATCTGTTTCAATTTTAACTAGAGCAACATAAATTTTGTCTATCACACTGCATCTTTAAAGTGGTCTTGGTAATTTCTAATGGCATTTATCATGTGGCATTTATCATGCACATTTCTTTATATATTGCAAATATCTTTACTTGGTTTCAGAATTTCATATAGAGTTGAGATAACATATTTGTTTGTAACCTTGCTGTGGTTTACAGTGCTAAGGAGGAATGATGAATTTATATGATAATGCCTTTTAATTAGTAATGTTAGGAACAATCTGGAAACATTTCTTAATATCTTTCATAGGGAGTTTTGCTAGGTTTTCCTTTCCTTCTCTTATATATTTTCATGAGCTATGTAAACATTAGAAAAAGAATTGATATTCTGGATCTTTATCTTTACAAATGGCCCAATATGAAGATTCAGGGCTAAGGCAAGAATCTTCTCATAGTTTTGGTTTTTGTATAGTTTAACGTTTTTAATTTGTATTGTTTTAATATTTTAATTATTTTGTTTTTATAATCTGTAAACTGCCTAGAGTTACCTTATAGAGCAGCATAAAATTTTAATAAATAAATAACCCCCATATAGCTACATAAAGTTTATTAAATTTGCATAATGCATGACAAGTTGATCATAATTTATTTTTAATAAATAAAATATTTATCATGAGTGGAATGAATGCAGAGAATTAATATACATACACTGGTTCCCAGACTTTAGTCTCATCATGGTCCTTTTAATACATGGTTAGTAAAGTAGCATCTCTGATTAAAAGAAATCTGAAACCAAAATAAAAAAATTATGAAAGAATGTACTTGGAATTCTGCAAATTCCTCCTATTTAGCACAGGCTCACTTCCCCTCCCTAGACACATTGTTAATTATGAGTGTAGATACATATGTCTGTAATTTTACTTTTATAGTGAAATTAATAAAATAAATACATGCATTAAAGTTAGATTTTATGATTCAAGAAAATTACTGTCTGGTGTCCAATACACATTGCTGAGGCTTCCTCATTTTATATGATTTTATTTTTATTTATAATAATAAGGTATTTTCAAGATCTTGAACAACAATATTTATGAGGTCTTCCAAGGCCTTTATGTTTGAAGGAATTGTCCTTGAGAACAGTGGCTTGGACAGCATGTGCTAGCAAATTGTTTGTGGTTTTATGTGCTTTTTATTGTTTGAATTCAGAATCAGTGTTGTCATATTAACTGTACACTACAGTAAATGGGGGCATCATTTATCTTTATGAAGATAGCACATGGATTTGTCAAAATGTGCTCCATTGTGACATGAAAATTGAGGTATCTTTTCGAAAGCCACTTTATTGCATGTCCTAATCAGATATCCTACTTATATTTCCAGCATGAAAATAAAATTACATATATATCATTCTGTTAAATAATATTGACAAAGCTATATTTTAGATCAGTAATACTGTTAACTATATTTTTAAACAAAATTCTGGAATTCTGTTGTTGTTTTTTAACATTAGATGTGAGGGAAATGAAAAGGTGAGGAGAGGGTGAGACTCAATTGAACCAAAGCCATAGCTCTACAGAACGTCCAATCCTGGGAATAAAACATGAACCAGTGACCAAAGGATGATGATGTTTGGATGTTGAATGAAATTAATGAAATTAAGTGTTAGTCATGTACATTAAGAGATCCAATTGGAATGAATCAACAATCTAACAGAACCAGAATTTTGACAAAATTTCCAGTGCTGGTTTATGTTGTAA
>JANHFL010000697.1:409629-436096 GCA_032468155.1 Oxyrhabdium leporinum
TTTTATTAGAAAATTATTTGAGTTCCAGAGACTTGAATCATTTTGCTACAGGAGATATTTGATTTTAATGTGTTGTACTAAAATATATGATAAAAGACATTTTCCTCAAAGTAAAGACACCACACTGTTCTTTGTAGCTTCTTTTGAATAAAAAAAATAAAATCTTGTTTCAGGCATGTCATTTCTGTTTTTAATTAAAAATTGCATAAGGAAGCAACAAAAGTATATTTTCAAATATCCATCCTTACAGATAAAATCTAAAATAACTTCAGACAATATATGAGAAGTAAGACCACATACCTGTGTATTTTATTGTGGGTTTACAATGGATGAATTCTGATTTTAAAACATTACTCTTAATTTCTGTAAAAGTTAAACACAGAAATGGCTATGTCTATTAATTTAATTAATTCATTCTATTAATCATTACCCTGATATTTAATAAAACTGTGTTGAGCATTCAGAACAGTTGTATTAGAATAACAGTTGTATTAGAATAAGTTAAGGACTTTCCTCAAACATGCACTTTGCAAGAGACCCTGCAAACAGTAGGGACAATCCTTGAAGCAGTTGTGCAAGCCTTGTAAAGGAAGAGGCTATGTTCACATTTGGAAGAGGCTTGCTTTACTGATGCTTCTTTGACAAGCAGTTAGTGTAAAGACTTTGCATAGTAAGGCATAGCTCTCTTTTATGGTTTCCTACAGAAAGAATGTTCATCTTAAGTTTCCATCAGCATTGGATAAGCAGGTATGTAGGCATAGCTATAGACACCTGTATATTTCTCAGATACCTTGTAAATAATAAATTTATTAAATAAGTCACAGATATAGAATATTGGTTTAATGGACAGGTTTATATTGCAGCATACAGTTAGATGCACATGTACATTTATTGTGTAGACGGGTGGTGAAAAGAGGGATCAATAGATATTTTAATGCTGATACTAATAGTTCTCAAAAAGGAATGGAGAAGGAGCGGCATCAGGGATAGGGTTGCTACATGTACAGAGTGAATTGCAATCTACACAGTAATAAGATTCACCGTGTATTTAGACTTCACTTACTGTTGGACTTAGCACTCTGAAAACTTTAATAATGTTTGCTGAAATGTCTCCTATTTCCTCCATTTTCTTTCCATACAAATGCAGCATTTGTTTTTTTGTTTTGTTTTTGCTTCATACAAAGAGTCTTTTTTTAATTTTCTGTAACATTTCTTTGATGGAAATTGTTGAATTTATTCATTGTCACGAGGTACCTGATGATAATGTGGATGCCGTTGCTCGTTATTTATCTATTTATTTGATTTATACAGTTTCCCATCACCATATAACAGGGTAAGCAATTTTCCCAGTATCAAGGTAGATGTGTGACTTTGGGCCACTCCCTTTCAGTCCTAGGAGGGAGGCAATGGTAAACCAGTTCTGAAAAAAAAACTTTGCCAATAAAACTTTAGGGACTAGTCCAGGCAATTACTAGGACTCAAAACTAATTTGAAGGCACCAGTAGAAAAAGAAAATAAATTGTACAATATTCCAGGGAGTGATGAATGTACTGTCTGATGTCTTAGACAGTTTGATTAAAAGTGTTAACAATATCTTTTGAAGCTATAATTGTACTGTTCTTAAAATCTGAAAACTATAACTCAGGTGAAATTATAGAGATGTAAATTCACACTAAACAATCTCGGTATTTACCAGTATTTCTAAAATGATTGTGTTATGTTTAAAACATTTTAAGCCATTCATCCTCCCTTGGATTACATGCTGAACTCTTGTTAATTTAGTATCCAGTTCTTTATTAACTGATGCTCAAAACAAACAAACAAAAATCCATTTAAACAGACAATTTATTATGTTATTAGCATTTAAGGTGTTACAAGAAGATTATTCTGTCAGCTCTAGTTTATTAATAATACTGCTTCCAAATGAAGTTATTTCACACTAATTTTCTGTTTCATTGTTTTTCCTTCTACAGAAGACAAATGCTCATAACAGTTCTCCTGAAGATTTCAATGCTTTGCTAACCATAAAATTATTTATTACTTTCCATGTTTCGCTGCATTTATGAATCGTACAGAGAAAAAGCATATGATTTTGTATGAAAAACTATCAGACTAAAATTAACTATAAATTGGAGAACTTTGTTTTAAATAGTGTAATATTTTCTACTGTCCTTTAACAATTGAAATTTGTGATCATAGTAATTTGTGATCATAATAACACACAAATATTTCATAATTTATGTCTACCATCTTTTCTAGAGAAAAGATACTGCAAGAAATTTTCCTTATTCCCACAATTTCCTAGATTAGCTTAGAATACACTACATTACAATTTTTAAAAAGTTTGTAGTTCCTGTAATAACTTTTATAATGAAATAATATCAGCAGTAATTCCCTAATATTATATAGTTAACTGAAAAGTTTCTGTGCAATACATATACTAAATGTAAAATATTATTATATTTAAAACCCTAGAGAAATTTTTAAAAAAGTATTTGCTGGTGTCAGGCATGGCTCATTCAGAAGAGCATTCCAAAACTGAAGTGGAGAGAAATACTGGAAGGGAATGAATTACCACCAGTTTGTATGTCTTTGATTTATGTGCAACATAGAAGTCATTAATGCAAAAAAGTGAGAAATGTGGCTACACCCTAAGTGTGGCTCTTATTTCTGAAACATTTATCCTATTAGATGGAATCAAAGATACAGAAACGTTATGCAAAGCCAAATTTAAACAATGTGTCTGCCAAAATAGATGATCTAGTAATGACATGATAGTAAGCAGCATGCTGTTGATCAAATCTTTACTTGTCTCTTGTGCTGTTAATTATCTTGTATTGTAAATAAATTGCAGTACAATCTACTCAGTAGTGTACCTGGAGATGTATGCTAAAAAAAGCAACTCAGATATATATAATTCTGTAAAAATGCTCATTATATAGCAGAAATTGAATAGTATACATTTCAACATTTGATAGGCATCATTTAAAAACAAAACAAAATCCTACACTGCCAGATAAGGGCAGAAAAGTAAGAATACAATATCTTCCCAGTAGTCTTAAGCTTATTTTGATTGAATGTGTCATAACTGCACTGAACTCAAAGTCTTAGAAATTAAACATGTTTTGATGCATGTTACTTTATTAATATCAATAGCATTTATTTTCATATAAATGTATCAGTATTTCAGACTAACCTCTTAGGCCTTTAAAGTCACTTTAAATATTGGTCTGGTTTATATAACATATTTATATTTGCCCAGAGTCATTTACTAATGTGGGCAACTGTAGTAATCAAATCAAATCAAATCAATCAATCAATCACTCAAGACAATAGTCTTTTGACTGCAAATTCATTGATGTTTCTTTCTCTGAGTGATATTCAGGAAGCAACCCATGGGTAATTTTATTTTATGACCTCTGGTTGGAATAAATTTGGGTGTTGTTGTTGCTTATGAAATCTCTTTTTCTTATTCTGTAATCATCAGGCTGGGATTTTGGAGCATGGCCACAAGAATAAAAAACTATGGTTGAATAATGTTCAGATATCTCACTCCCACAAGAAATAAATGTAAACATTAACTGTGAAGTCATGTTATGCCAACAGACCCAAATATAATTCATATGTTTGGGGTTTAATTTTATTTTCAAACCATCACAAGAAAACAACTATCCCAGATGACTGTACGCACCAAATAAAGGGCAAAGTTAAGTGACATAAGAGCCACTTAAAATGATAAAAAGATGTAAGCTAAAGTTGAAAAGGCTGACTTTAGATTAAGTAAGATTAAGAAGTTTTACATTAATTGTTGTATATGTATCTGCAACATTAATATAAAGCAGTTAAAAGAAATAAAAACTTACTTGGACAAAAAAGTAAGGTTAAATTTAGAGTATTCAAACAAATAGAAATATATTAATTAAAGCACCAGCTTTCTTATGCATAATTATACATTCTAAGAATGTATCTCTAGCCAGGTAGTGGGTGTTCTTGGAAAGATGAGTGAAGAAGACGAGTAGTATATGACAAGTTTATTTAATCCCTGCAGAGACACCCAAGGCCTGAATGCCATCTCAACTGCCCTACTTAAAAAAGTTGATACCTATACTGGACAGCAGCAATATAAGAAGATGGTAGAAGTAGATAATCACTTTAGAACAATAGCAAAGGCATTGTGTGAGAAAACTATTGTAAACTCAGCACAATTAAATATGAAATGAATCAACTGCACATTGATATATTAGGTATTCTCAAATTGAAATAAACTAAATTGGATGCTTTTAATTCTAAAAGGCTAAAATGAAAGAATAAAACAAACCAGCTTCCAAGATTATATTCAAATTATTGTCAAGGAAAGCCAGTTTGGTGTAGTGGTTAAGACACCAAACTAGAAACCAGGAGACTGTGAGTTTTAGTTCTGCTGTAAGTACAAAGCCAACTGGGTGACCATGGGCTAATAGTTGTTCTCTCTTAGTCCTAGGAAGAAGTCAATGGTAAACCACTTCTGAAATCCTGCCAAGAAAACTGCAGGGACTAGTCCAGGCAGTTGACTAGTCCCTGCAGTGAAAACTGTCTTCAAGTGAAATGTAGAGTTAATTTATACTTGATCAAATTCTCAGTCTCAATTATTTATATGAAACTAAGAGATACAGCTGCAATTAGAAATGTGACTAAACAGGTTTTCCTCCCTGCAGCAAGTTTTCCATAACAATATGAGGACACTAGTGTTGATTTATTATTGCTATAATGGACTGCAGAATCATCACAGATAAGAATTCATTTTGACAGTAAATGTTCTTGGACTATCTGTAAGTTTACTTTTTCATGTGTAAACAATATTATTTAATGAGAGACTTCTTTCGTTTACCCCATCCTCAAAATACAAAGACATAAAATAAATATATTTGTTTCTAAGTTTTCTAATGCTTACTATAACATTATCTAATTTGGTGCGAATGAGTAAAGTGGGTAGATATACATTACAGCTGTTTTCTATTGTGGTTTCCATGATACATTGTCCTTGGACAGCCTGACGCATAATTGTGAGGTCTGAAATTTGAAATTTCTGGCACCAATTTTGGTTTCTGGTCATGATTTAGTGTAGTGTATCTTCTAATTGCTGCTATCACTTCTGGGCCTTTTAGCTAGGATCAAATGTAGTGTGTCTGCCTACACAGACGTAGCATCTGTTTGCTGAAATATATATCAAATTCTCCCTTTGACTTATCATAAATAATCATAAATTAAACTATTCAAAAGAATCAGTAACATTTTTGGAAGCAAAGAGAATAATGACTATTCACAGCCCCAAATGGAATATATCCCCAAGCTAGGAATGAGGTTTTATTTGAACCTCAGTAAGCAGACATGCCAGATAATGGAATTTTTATCAGGTTGCTTTTACTTCTTCTTTTGAATATGTTTAGCGTTTCTGATTTTTATATTTTACAATGTCATAAACCAACCTTGTTGAGAACCCAGAAATAGTTAATGCAATGTCACTGGTTTTCCAGGGTTTTAGAAATGTCAAACATTTGACTGTATAGCTTGTAGTATGATCTTTTTACAACCTTCCATTCATTAAGCTATCTTTTTGCTACCTTGTCATAAAAGATAAATGAAGATTCATAGTCTTGGGGGTGTGAAGATTTACTGTTTACATGAATGTAGATTAAGTAGAAATAACAAACAATAAATCACCCCAATCTCTTCATTTTATGACTTCATCAGTCTTTTTATTTCTATGATTATTGTGTTGGTGCAGGACCTCAAAGATAGACCATTCAAAACTCATTTTAAAGTTCAGGTTAGCAATTATAATCTAAAAGCAAAATGTAAAAGTAACATTTTGTAAAAGTAAATGTAAAAGTAATTTAATTAAACAAAATTTATGTTTCCTTAAAAACCCAGGACATTTTAAAGATGTAACTGCATTTTTCCTGAAGAAAACATTATAATACTTGGATGAGCTATATAGATGTATGCCTGGAAATAGATATGGTATATAGGGAAGTCTGAGATTGAAAGAACAGAAATCAATTATACCTGCAAATTCTTTGATTGCAAAGTTGCAGACACATAACAAAAAAATAATGAAATCAGTGAACAAATACAAAACAGTTCAGCAGTTTTAAAATACACGAATATATACAGTATGTGAAAAGCAGTTGAATGAAATGCATTTTTAATAAATATATTACATATTGATACGTCTTGATCTTCTCTTCACTTGCCCCTATTATTAGTATTCAAGAACAAATACAAAATGGAGAAATCGAATATGACATTAATAGAATGACTAGAACAATATAACAGTTAATCACTGTCTTATGGCAGAAATCCCAGTATCACTAAAAGAAATCCAATTTTAGATCATATAGTTTAAAACCCTTCTTAGGAAGAGAGACTTGTTAAGTGGACAAGAACAGTTACATATACAAGGATGTCAAGGTTAGTAATATCTGCTATAAAATCCCATTCAACAATGCTGTTGCTTCCTAATTTACCAGTAACTGTCCTGTGCTTAAGAAAGATGCATGCAGATTTATCCTCAAATCATTTCACGTAAAAGAAGTCTGTAGTGACAAATCTTGACAGAAATTAACTTTCATAAAAGCTGAAGTGATAGAGATGTTTATTCCGGGTCTGGTCACTGACTTTAAGCAACTGTAGTCCTACAATTTAGGTGATATAAGATTAGATTATCTGTATTGCTGATCTGATTTTGCATAGAAACTGAACTATATTTGCCATCAAATATTGGCAAGATGGGAATCTTGAAGACTTTCTAGTTTCTTATAGAGCCACAACCATGTAAGATGTACTCTTATGGCAATGAAAGGGAGCCCTCTCTCCACCCTTAAATAGTCAGCAGGGTTGCCCTGGGGAGGCCCAAGATATTCCTTGTTAAGGCCTTTATTTTCTTATACATAGATAGGAAGAGGGAACAATGATATTAGTGGTTTAGTTTAAATCAATCCTGTTTTCACAATGGCTTGTTCCCATTATATGTATTCTATCTTTTGTGTTTTGCCTCCAGCCACAGAAGTTTGGATATATATTACTCTCTACATTTTCTTTTTTCCATCTACATAAGGGATCTTTCTATTAATAATTCAATCTCAATTTAAAACTGAAGAAATTGGACATCATATAAATATTGTGGATTCATTATTATTTTACTTTTTTTTTTAGTTATAGACATAAGATTTTATCAACCTATATTTATTCTATTTTATGGTAGTTAATTTTATTGCATGGTGTGAATGGTTTTTAACAGAAAAGCTAAAAATAACATTTTCTAATGTTCTTAAATCAATCTTAAAATATGTGCAAAAAATACACACTTCTCATAGCAAATCATATTGTAAGTTCCAGTTGCTTCTTTTAGGAAAGAACTTTCCATAACAGCGTGCTACGTTTTAAAAAAATTGTAACTAATGTAGTATATCTTGAGAATGTAATGTAGGTATTTTGAGAAAAGTTTCTGAAAATTGTATTAGACTGCAGGTAAGTACAGTGTAGTACTAAATGGCATTTTGCAGGCATATGATATGCTTACCTTGTATAGCAAGTTTATTTTATTGAATTATTCAAAATTTTTGGGTTAATGCATGTAGTTACAGAGCATCAAGATTGGGGAAGACTAGTTTAAATACATTTACTAATTTCCTAGAAAAAAAGTGAATCCTTATTCCTTTGATTTGTCTCCATATGATTTACATGAAATATATTGGGGGTCCCACATATATGCAACTTATTTACAGTTTCATTTCTCTTACTAGGATTTTAAATATCAATATTTCAGTATCTTGATTTAAATATAATTTAAGGCACAATTCTTCTACCTCTGTGATATTTTGCTAGAACAGATATTGCATAGAAAGATACAATTGTTCTTCCTTTGGAGTTGCTGATCGTAAAATAAAACTTTTTGTGAAAAACAAAAATATGTAAAGACCATCTATTTTGATAGCATAATCCAGTTGAAAATACTGCTAGTTACAGTTCTATGAAATGTGTAAAAAAATGAGATGTCATTATTTTGCCTTCTATGTAATGTTTAAATCATAATTAATTGTAAAGCATTGATAAAGATGAGTATGCATAAGCTTACACGTAAGTCCTACTTCTCATGTTAACATATACCTGCCAGAAACACTATTAGAATTTTGAAAAGCTTTTTAAAAAGTCAATTAATTTTTCAAAATGGTTCACTATTAAAAGCTTTATTCTTTGCCGAGAGGATCCAAGTGAGTGAAAACTGCAAGATCAAACTAAATTGAAGACATTTGTCCAAATTAAAATGGAAACATGCACAAAGAATACACTAAATGAACATGTATGCTGCTATAATCTTAGTTTTATTATCTTTAGCTTGCAGGCCAGACTTTTAATTATGATCCATTTTATATCAGGGAAAACCATGTTTTTAGGATTAAAAACCTATTTCTTTAACTGCTCAAGTTAAAGGCTGTAGTTTGATACATTCTAAGCTACAACTTTTATAAAAACCAGAGAACACTTCTAATAACACTTTTCTAATTTAATGGTTCAGTGCACAGTCAGTAAAGATTTAAATAATTCAGAAAGAAAGCCTATTCTCTCCCTTTATTGGAAGTTTGAGTCAGGCAAATTCTTTGACATTTAATAGGTTTTAACCCTTTTAGCAACTTTTTGCAATGAAATTTATTGTAGGTTGTTTTAAATAAAAGGTTATTATATTAAAGTGAATAGCAGTCAGTGTGTTTCTTTTATGATTAGTTCTGAGACCTTGGCCTGCATGACTCAAAGGTTATTAACACATCAAGTAAAACACAATGTTAATTTTCAAAAATTGAAGTGTATACTAAAATGTTACGTTAAAACATTTGTGTTGTTACATGACCATGCTTTAAAAAAAACTGCTTTAACATTTAATTATTTTAAAGTCGCTTAAGATAAGTTATATCAGTTAATGCAGTACAATAAAACTCAATGACTTTTTTTAAAAGACTTGCCCAAGATTAATATTAGGAAACAATAACTAATTTTAATTATAGAAAAATTTCCTATAAGCGTTGTTTTTATATTATGTCTGTTTTCTACCTTGACAATGTCATTGGAATTAACTAAAATCATCTATTTAGATAGCTTTGATAAAGCAAAAATTATTTAAACCCTTTAAAAGAGAATTCATCAAAGGGTCTTGACACCCCCTCCTGTAAAAATAAAATGTAATTCCAGCTGCCAGCTTGGATTTAGGGAAACATTTGCACTCTTTGCCCCTTTGTGAAAATTTAAAACTGATGTATTCCAAATATAGAGAGTGTGCTGGCCTAGTGGTGAAGATATTTGCCTCCCACTTGGAATGTTGAGTGTTCAATCCTAGGTAGCGGTAAATGTTCTTCTCCTAGCCCCCCCCCCAAAAAAAAAAGAATCTGCGAACTCCGTGTCATCAGGAAGGACATCCAGCCAGTAAACGTTCAGTTCTATCAAGTCGCCCAGACTCTACCTCAAATTAAGGGATTGCAGCAGGGTCATAAAATGCAAGAGTATTCCAAATACAGGTAGCGTTTGACTTACTACCACAACTGAGCCCAAAATTCCTGTTACTAAGTGAGACAGTTGATAAATTAATTTTACCCCATTTTACAACCTTTCTTGCCACAGTTGTTAAGTGAATCACTGCAATTGTTAAATTAGTAACTCAGTGCTTAAGTGAATCTAGTTTCCCCATTGACTTTGCTTGTCAGAAGATTGCAAAAGATGATCGATCACATGATCCTGGAACACTACAACTGACATAAATATGAACCAGTTGCCAAGCATCCAAATTATGATCACGTGACTATGGGGATGCTGCAAAGTCATAAGTGTGAAAATGGTCATAACTCACTTTTTTCGGTGGTGCTGTAATTTTGAACAGTCACTAAATGAACTATTGTGAATTGAGGACTACTTATATCCATTAATTTCTCCCATCCAGTACAAATAATACCCTAGCTGTGAAAGTTCTTGTCTAGTAGTGTTAGTAAGGTTAAAGGACAAGAAAAAGATACTTGCTTTACAATGAAGCCATTAGCAAAATTTTAAATAATGCAATATATAAAATCTAAATTGGAAGATTAACTTCGTTATATCCAAATATACTGTTATTGGTGAAAGCATTGATATCAAGTGTTGAAATGTATCTAATAGTTCCATATTATATCAAGTCACCTTTTTTACAAATTAGATATAATTTAGAATAATGATATTGCTGAACAGAAATTTATGACAGGACTCAAAGATACTGGAAAATTGTTACTAATTATTGGAGATTATTTTGAGAAAGGTAGGCCATCGAAGAGATTCACAAGAAAACAATTAAGTACTTTGGTTTTCAGGGTCCTTCAGTATTCTTGTTTTTGATTAAAGAAGGTACATGCTGGCATAATCCAGACTGAGACACAAAGACACGTATGAGAAGAATTCTTCACATTTTAGCAGATTCACACATATAACTGTATACATGCAAGAGATTTTTTCAGAAGGGCCAGTTGAGAATGTTTGTTTATTCTTGTGCAAGCAGGATGAATTTTCCAAACAGAGGTCCAAGACAGGTTAAATGACTCCCTAGCATCTAACAGTTTTTATCTCGATCGGACTATTATAATGTTAGCTGGTTTTATATAGCATATGTTTATACTTAAGAATAAAACAGTTTATAATTTCACTTTACAGAAAATGGAGCCATAGATAGGTGTCCCCTTACATTCTTTTTCATAAGTACCAGGATAAATCAGTTCCATCCACCTGATCAGCTACCACTAATAGATATTGTACATACAAGAAAATAAATACAATTTTTGGCTCTTAGTGGGATACATTTTCCCTAAAACAGCAAGCCTGTAATCTGAGTGTCTTCCTAAATTCCCAGCTCCATTTTGAAGAGCTGCTAGATGTATTGGTCAGTAAGGCCTTTGCCCAGCTTCAACTACTATAGCTTATTATTATGTATTGTCATATTGCATCAGTATGAACCATTGTCTTTAATCCAAGATTTCCAAGCCACTTTTCTACCCTTGGAAATGTCTAGTCAGTTAAAAGTTTTAGCTGTTTACGTTGTTTGTTTACCTTATCAATTTTCATCTGAAAGTGCAAGAAATACAAGAGGGTGATATTAGGTTCTAGAAATATCAATTAAAATTCTAGCTCCTTTAATAATCTTATTTTACTATGAAAGTTCAATATGCATATATGTATAGGTCATGTATGCATATATGTATAGGTCATGTATGCATATATCAAAATATTGCCAGAAAAAATATTTTATTGTTGTACCTTATAGACTCTATTCATACTTTTAACTCTTAAGAAACTATTCAGTAACCTTGAGACTTGAAAATTCACAAATGTTGAAGTTTAAATGTTAACAAGCATGCAAAATATAAAGGTTTCTGAGACGATTTCCTCCTCCTCCTTCTCTTCCTCCTCCTCCTCCTCCCTTTCTTACTATCAACACAGAAAATGGCAGCTGGTGACTAACATTAGTAAATAAGGCCTCGGGGGTACCCATATTCTAGTTCTTTATTCACCAAATGCTGTTCAGTGAAACAGCTGGATCAAAAGCAATACAGCCAAGTTTTATGTTTACAGCTGTTCAGATATAGATTGTCTGCTAGAGGCAGAAATAATGATAGCTTTGAAGGCTAATATGTTTGACTAGAATAGAGATGTTGAAAGGAGAAAGTAAAGAGCCAGTAACCATTTTGAAATGTTTTTCAAGATTTCTTTCTAAACCACCAGTTGTCAATATACAATATTTTTCTTGATCTGTCGTCTTCCATTCCTGATTATGCATTACATTAATTCTAACGTTGTGGCTACATTTATTATAACACCTGTAGAAAAGTGTGTAACTGATGCAAAATGATTCCACTTCAAAATGTTTTGGTGTTTGAAGAAAAATTAAAAATAATGCAAATTCTGGACAGTTACTCTATTCAGATATTTTTGGCAACTTTAAGTCCTCTGGAGTTCCACTTCCAGAATTCCTCAGCTAGTATGATACTCTGTATAGATACATACATTACACCACAGTCTTTGAAATTTTTGATGATCTTTTGCTGGAAGCCTAAAATAATATTTTGATTTATTCTACTTATAGTTGGTAACTTTTTAAATTATTTCTGTGAAATCATGTGTTTCTTTGGCCTCTTTCAAAACCAGGTCAAGACTTCTAAGATTGCCATCATGACACCTGTGTCTTCACTTTTCATAACTTCTGAACTTGAGGTTGTGTTGTATTAAAATGTTTACCAAGGTTGTCCCTATTATTGTGGATTAAATGGTATTTAACTATTAAATTGTTACTTTTTAGAGCCAGGGATATATATATATATAAATTTCATTTATAGAAAACATTTCATAGAAAACATTTTCAGGCTTCTGATCTGCTAAAAGTGAGTTCAAAGCTAAAGGTTTATAACAGTTCTCCCTCAGGAAAGTAATAACGAAGAGTGCCTAATTAGTAAAAAAATGTAATGATATTAAAAAATGGAAAAATTCACAGTACTCTCACTAAGTTAATTTAGAGCATTTTGGATGTACTGTCTATATATTGAGTACAGTTCCTGATTGCTGACAGGCAGATTTCTGGAATTGTGTTTGTTTTTATGAAGGATGAAAAATACATGTTTCTAATAACAGGTCCCATTTTTTTTATTAGTAATAGAATTAAACACAATAACTGTGCTGCTGCTACTACTTTCATTCCTATATCTGAATAGATCCTCCTACAGTGTAGATTAACTGTACATTAAGATCCTTACAGATATATTTTAAACGCACTTCGGTCATTCTGAAGTGATGATATATTTCATCAAATATAATGTATTTATCAAATATGTATTTCAATTATTTTCCCAATAATATAGTATTGGGAATAATAAAATAATATATTATTTTGCAATAATATATTGCAAAAATATTTCACTCTACCACTTATTACTTCATTTCACATCAGATTAAATATAAATGACTAAGGTTATTTTTCAAAATATTTATCTTTATAACAAACTGGTGAGTTTGAAAAATGGTGAGTAAAAAAGTAAGAATAGAGTATAAATTAATGTATGTGCATTGCACCTTGAAAAAATAATGTTTAGGTGACTTTTGCCGAATTCTACTGTTTATGTACACCAAGTTTTTATTACACTTTCAAACAAATGTAAATAATTGAACTAGTGCTGCAAAATGTACCACTTCTTTTGTATTTATACATGTAGTCCTTGACTTACGACTACAATTGAGCCCAAAAATTATGTTGTTAAGTGAGACATTTGTTAAGTGACTTTTGCCCCATTTTATGACCTTCTTTGCCACAGATATTGAGTGAATCACTGCAGTTGATAAGTTGATAAGGATGCTGCAAAGGTTATAACCTTGAAAAATGTACATAAATCACATTTTTCAGTGCCATTGAACCTTTGAACAGTCACTAAATGAACTTTTGTAAGTCAAGGACTACTTGTATTGTATAGCTCAAAGTTGAAAGCTTAGACTCATAGTTTGAAATATCTGAATGTATTTTGTCTCAATGAAGAAGGAAGTATTCTTTCTTTTAGTGCCTTCTGATTTTTTATCTTGATAAAGTTTAGATTTATTGCTCAAATTAAAAAAATAAAATGAAATCAAGCCCACAGATGTAATTTATAAAGCTCACAACTTTAGAGCCGTTAGCACTCATTTATAATGATTTCAGGAAATGAGTTGTGTAGTCAAGTAATCAACCAATCATTAACTCACTGTTTTCTCCACATGAAAAATTATAGCAGCTTTTTGGACAGCTTCATATACGTTAAAACTAGAATCCAACTGTTTAAAAATTCTACAGCTCTTTTGAAACTGAAATTGATTTGGAGAGCGATAAAATTTAGATATAATTACATAATCTTAGCTCATTTTTCCTGCTTGTGGGGCTTTTTAATCATGATATATAAAAGGAAATTTTTTGACATTATGCAATTTTTATTAAGCTTTAAGCTTTTCTTAAATATTGTTGCATTTTAAGGTAAGAAAATTTTTGCAAATCCCTATCATATGGTTTCATTTATTTAATGTTTTAGAATAAATTGTCTGAACAGTGGAATAATAACAACAATTAGTAAATGTATTATATTCTTTCTTTTAGATGCAGGAATTACGGAATGCAGAAGGAACTCAATATAATTCCCACCCCCAGATAGCAGCTATGAGGCCAAGGGTCCAGCCTGGAGATATGAGGCAACCAGGAATAATGCAACATGGCCAGCTGACAACTATTAACCAGTCACAACTAAGTGCTCAACTTGGTCTAAATATGGGTGGAAACAATGTTCCTCACAACTCTCCATCTCCCCCTGGTAGCAAATCTGCCACTCCTTCACCATCCAGTTCAGTTCATGAAGATGAAGAAGATACATCAAAGGTATGATCAACCAAAAACAGTGGTTATTTGTAACTAGCACAATAAACATTTTAAGCATAATTTAATAAAATTTAAAATTTTACTTTAATCTTTTAATTTATTTTAATAGTTATTTTAATAATTTTAATTTATTAAAATTTTAAAACTTTAATCAATTTTAAATGCCTTTTTTCAAGTGTGATACCATTTATAAATTCTATAAACAAAACATAATTGAGGGAAGATTTCCTCTCAATAAACTTGTTTACACAGTATGCCTCCATACTCTGTAAACATGTTGATTGTTTCTTTTTTTCAGCCTCATCCCATTTTAACTAACCATAAATGCTTAATCTAAGTAATAATCCCTCCCATGTATTCAAGATACTCCATTTCTTTCCTGTTATATATGATCCATTAAATATAAAGTTAGCATCTGAACTTCAACTATATGCAATTTCTATTTACATTAGTAGGGTCAGGTGAATAGGTATGTGAACCATAAAAATGGACAAAGAAATTAAAGGCCTGAGATTAAAAAAAGAAAAGAAACCATAACAGAATCTAATTTACACAAATATCATTTACCATACCTCTTGTATGCTCACCTACCCTTGAAAACCATTGTTCCACTACGCCTTATATTACTTCATATATTGCTTTTTGTTCTTTAAACTTGACCTTTTGTTTTTCAAAATTACATAAATTCTATTCAATTATAAGTTACAAATAATCAACCACAGTTGAGCCCAAAATTTTGGTTGCTAATCAAGGCAGTTGTTGAATGACTTTTGCCCCATTTGGTGACTTTTTTGCCACATTTGTTGGACATGTGATCATTAAGCTAATTGAGCTTATTTCATTGAGTTTGCTTGCTGGGAAGGTTACAAATGACAATCACATGACCCTGGGACAGTGCAGCTGTCATGTATACATGCCAGTTGCCAATTGTAAATTTTGATCACATGATAATGGGGATGTTGCAATGATTGTAAGTGTTAAATCATGCTTGGACTTCCCATACAACTGAAAACTTGTTCAGATGGCTCAATTGTTGAGATATAATTTTTATCTTCCCTCTTCTGTGATTTGTATCTTTTGCTTGTATTATATTTATTAATAAGTTTTCTTTACATTTTTACATTTATTAATAAGGTTTTTACATACGTGTACATGGTACATGTACATATTTTATTTATTGTTTCTTCTGGTTGTTGTTCACCACCCAGTGAACATCAAAGGGTACGATATATAAATTTGATTAATACGTAAATACTTTTATGTTTATATTCCAAAATGATACACAAATTCATCTACTTGATGTCATTTGTTGCCACATCTTACCATTCTTTGTTCAGTTTTCTGGATAAAATGATAACCTTTGTCTTTGATACATTGATTTTGAGGTCCATACTTATTATATCATACATATAACATATGTTTACTATTTCTTATATATTTCTCCATAGATACCTTTATGTTGAATGAATGAATGTGAAATGATTCATTAAGCATTTCATTTATTCTCCGCCATCCTTTATTTCCATCATATAACATTCATTAACCAAATCTGTACTTCCTTAAACCCATAACTCAAGCCATATTTGTTTGCAAATTGTTTTGAAAGATCAATAAACTTCAAATGTTACTTTTTATGTTCATAAATCATGATTAACTGAAGGCCAAAATTCTGATTTGGTACCTCCTACCCAAGGCCATGCTGCACTTAAAAAATTTTCTTCTGCGTTACTTCTCATTTTTCTTTAATCAGAACCTGCTAAATGCCTTCATAGGCATGCTTGACCATAAATGTTATAGTATTCTTTCCAATTCCACTGTTCAACAAGTTCACATCATTCCCATAGTATTCTCTAGATTGTTCCTACTGGCATTTTTTAAACATCAGTTTCTTTTCACTTCATTGCTTTTATTTTTAATTCAATTTAAACTGCTGGAAGCAATTTAATTAACCTTCCCACACTTCCCACAACACTTTTATTTCTGTCAGAATTGGTGAATATTTTTACCTTTTTTCATTTTAACTGTTCCTTGGTATCTTTTGATTACATTCTTTGTCACTTTTTCCCCCCTCTCTTTTAACATACTATAATAAGTTTCCTCATCTTCATTTTGTGAAGCAATCATTGTTATGCATTCATCATTACTGAATTGAACTGCAGCATACTGCAATGTATGGGACTACTTGTGAAGACCCATTTAGAGTGGGTCAGAAATTACAAAAAGTACAGAATGCAGTGACGCCCTTGTTACTGTGAGCTAATCACCACATACCAGCTTGTCTTATGGGCTGTTATATGCATTTTTATCATCCTTCCACTTCATTTCACAAGACATCATTTTTATGTTTACATTTGTAACAGAATTCTTTTCATTCTATCCTAGCCAGCTTTCATATACTTTTCACATTTTTGCTTGGAGTGGCTACTAGCTAATTATGCTGTCACTATCATATCTTTCAGGAAGCGCCTCATCAAGTATACACTCCCTTGGTGGGGCTCTCACAATCCATGGGTGTCAAACTCACTGCGTTATGTTGCCGTTACATGATATATTGCAACGTTTTTCCCTTCATGGAGCTGGGATGGGTTTGGCCTGCCCATGATGCATTCGGCCTGTAAGCTGCCAGTTTGACACCCCTGATCTATACTGTTTTCTGATGTTGGGGGAAGGACATAAAGTAATTACTGTAATGCCACTTTCTGGCCATCAAGATATGTGGCTGTAGGATTCAGCCCTTCCTTAGAATGAATTTCAAAAAAGATAAACAAAACCAAACTTTATTTGTAAAAAAGAAAGCATAAACCATTTTCATTCTTTTTGACTTTATTAATATCCTCAGATTCACTGTTGAAGAAGGTAAATGCAGACCTGTTCAAATCACAGGCCAACAGCAGCTTTAAAAGAAAAATAAAATAATAGTAAAGCAATGTTACTAGTACACTACAGGAAAGTTCTGGTCTGCTACAAATAATAAAGAAATACATGGTAAAGAAATTGGAGTAGATTATTAAAATATGAATTGGCAAAGCTTTTATCTCCTCATGCACAATCTGCAATATGCGTAGAAGGCTGAGTGTATCTAATTATAGACCTTGCATATATAAATAAAAGAGAAGATATTTGTCTAGTACAGAGCAATAAACACCAAAGTTTTAAAGCATATTTTTTCTGTTTCTTCAGATGTAGTATATAAAGCAAGTATAACTCTGATTCAGTTTTCCTAGATTTTCTTTTTTCCAGAAAATTCTAATCTTTAATTTGAGCTTTAGGGAATCAAAGTCAGCTCTTCTTTTTTCAGTTTCAATTTGAGCAATAGTTGCTTTAATTTAAAAAGAACAAAAAAGTTTTTTTTTTAATCACCCCCAAATAAAACAGAGAAGAGCATCTCTCTTTGTACATAACTGAGATCGCCTCTCTCTTATGAAAAAAGGTATTCTCTATTTGTATCTATATGTTTACTGGCTCTGAATGTCAGCCAAATAAAATCTGGCATTTTCTCCCTTCCCCCCCAACTTCTGATTTAGTTTCATAAATGAAAAATCTAAATTTATCAATAAGCAACAGATAGCAGCAGTTATTTCTAGATACCTTTAAAGTTGTCTAATATCTACTTTCTAATTTTCCTTACACTTAGGTTTGACCTCTTAAATATTCCAAGTACTGCCTTGCAAAACAATTCATTATTTTGGTTCACTGAACATGCATATTCTGATAATGCTATTTATAATTGTGACATGCTAGACACCTGATATTTTCACAAATCTGTATTCTTAAGTAGATGGATGGCTTTCTCTTTCATGGATATTTAAATTTCATATATGAAAGGATTTCATGGAATTTAGAGTACAGGGTATGAAAGGATTGTCAACAGCAAATGTTAACTAAGTGAAACATGATCACTAAAGCTTTGCTGTGGTCTATTCTGTTTTTTGTAGCAGAGAACTTAACAGTTTACTTTATTTTAAGTAGAATTTTATGTTGTTTTCTCAGTCTGTTATGCAGATGGTACTTGAATTAAAATCTGTTTTAATCTATGTTGAATAAAACAGCTCTCCTACCTTCCATTAAAATCTTGGAACTATTGCTGTTTATTTTAAATATGCTTTTAGGTATTACTTAGCTTCTCAGGGGACATTTAGATATTATCATTACACCTTTTTTGGGTAGTCTTAAATCCTCATCTATACTTGTGATCTATTATTTGTGAATCACAGCTAATATAGATTTTTAGAGTGAGTGACTTATGCTTTCTTGTGATAAATAAGTTAAATACATCACTATAATTAAGCAATAAGGCCTGACAGGAGGTGGATTACCACAAGCTAAGTATACCTCCAGGGATTTTGTAGTAGAAGTATGTGCTTAGCAAAATAAGAATGAGAATTTTTTAAACAATTTCCCATCTGTCTCCATTTTGATGGCTAGCAGCAAAATCTGTATAACTGCTGATTGGTTAGAAGCATAAGATTCCAAAATCACCTTCTTTAATTTCCAAGTTATTAATGTGAAATTAGTTTTAACTTTTTTGTTTGAAAAAAAAAATCCTGGACGAACAACTCAAATCCAATGAAACATTCATCCTGCCTCAGAGACAGCAGTTTTCCTATCTAGCCTTCTGTGTTTGACAATAGTTACTTGGTAAGTAGCTGAGTAATTGTTAGCTAAATATGTATGATGGTTTAAAGAATTTGGGCTTCCACCTTTGTGCTGCAAGTTTATTATCCTGATCCTAAAAGATGAACATGGTTGTTCTAATGTTAATAAAAGTGATGAGAGTATAAAAGAAAATTCTAAGTCATAAGCATTCCAATGCCGAACAAAGCTATAATAAATATAACATTACAGATTTCTTAATATATGTTTCAATAACGTAAGACAATCGTGCATACAGTTTAAAAATCTTATAAACAGAAGTTGAATGCTTTCAGAGTGTACAGATCCAGGGGATGGATAATGCTGACTTTCTGCACTGATGCTACAGGTACTAGGTTCCTGATGTTTAGGTGATCACATTGTATATGGCAGTGTTATTAGATCATAAGGGATTTTAATTTTGCCTTTGAGTGCTGAGAGAAATATTTATTGTAACAAAAATGCCAATTTGCATAGGAAAAAAGATCTTAGTGAATATAAGAAAAAACATGGAATATTTTGTTATTCTAAAAAAAGATGTTTGGGATGATACCAAAGAACTACTATTATTTTGTTCTCATACATACAAAAATGTTAACAAAAAGTTTCAGTAGGTTATATGTTTGAGTTCTGTTTGCATAAATGCTATTCAGAGTGAAGCCTGAGTGGCGTAGCATATAAGCTGAGATAAATAAATAAATACTTAGAATAAATTAATAACACAAAAAAAATTGTACTACAATTTTATGTGAAGATTATCTTCATATATTACTTATAGTGGAAACAAATGTGACAAGGACAAAGTTTTCAGTACTTTTAATACTCTTTTATTTTGAATGCAGCTTTTTAAAAAATAGGTAATCCATTAATAACCCTTCATTCAATATTCTATTGACAATGTGGATGCAGTTTAAGAACAGAATTATTTTTTCTACTTCTAATTTCATATATACCACTGCTCATATTCATATTGATGAAATCTGGGGCTGCCTTAAAAAAAACCCCAGTCCTATAGCCTTATGTAAACTTCCTCTGTCAGTCCCAAGTTCCAGAATACAGGTAGTTCTCAGTTTATGACCACTATTGAAATTGTAATTTTTGTTGTAACTCATAATGCTCATAAATTGAGGTGTTCATGTTTATGACCAGACCATGTTTACGGATCCAATTTTACAGCAATTTTATAGTGGTTGTTAAGTGACTTAAGTTGTAAGTCCAAATCCATTCTCCCAAACGGGTGTTTGCCGGAAACTGGCAAAAAATGTTGCAAATCATGATCACATAACCATGGGATATTACAAAATGTGAGCCAGAGGAAAAATGGAAGCTAGTTGCCAAGTGTCCAAAATGTGGTCATGTGACTTCGTTAGCAGAACATTTTACGGCAGCTGGAAATCTTAAAGCACCTTTTCTAAGGCCATTGTAATGCCAACCAGTTGTTAAATGACTGATTCTAAGTCAAGGACTCCCTGTTTATTATTTCATCCCTGAGCTAAAGAAAAATCTAAAGCTCTTTTAAATATTGGCAGCATATAGATGTTAATTATCATACCAGCAGAAATACAGACTTCTTCTTTAAAAAGTGCAACACAATATGACATCATTCCTAAGGACTGAAAGGAAAGAATCCTGTAAGGGCCATATATTGCATAGACTATAGCCAAAGATTATGCTATATTTTCTCAAGAGACTCATAAGCCAACTAACCAGAATCTTTTACAGCAAGCAAAAATTGTTCTCCCACACCCACACCATCTCTATCCTGGAACTCCAACAGCATAAAGATTTCACCAGGACCTGACAACAATCTTATTCTATAAATCTCACCTCCTTGAAGAAAAAGAAAATAAATTGTTTCACACTTCTATAAGCTTCACTCAATATAACACAAGGGTTTCAGAGACTTCTCACAGCATTATAAACTCAGTCAGCCAGTCAAAGCACTCCAATTCTTGCATGAGACTTATTCTTTTTCTCACTAAACACCCACAAAATATAAACTCTATGAGGGCTATACAGTATTTTTTCCTTGCTTGATACTTAAGTAGCTTTAGTATAAGAAATAAAATTTAGACATATAGCTATCATCAAACTAACCCATCCAAGCACAACAGAAACTTACAAATTTAACACAAAACTACAAATTTAATACTAAATTGGATTTCTATACTGAATACTGTTGCCAACAAACTGAAACCATAGTTATCAATAAAAAAGTATTCTTATTCAACAATATCTACAGGGCAGAATGAGACATCATCCAAGGTCTCAAGAGCATCAGCAATATGATCATTAAATAAACTGACACAGAAAGAGCAATTGTCATTATGAATCAGATGGATTATTCAAGGAATCAGCTCTCCAAAACTATATTATATCCTCAGAACCCACAACAATTTAATAAAAATAACTAGCTGATGCACTTTCAAGAAGACATACAAGACTATATCTACAGAAAAATATCACATGATCCTTCACAAGCATTTTGTACCTTTTTTCAAAAAGTATACAAACCTGGTTGTCCTATTGACTCAAACATTGTAATCATCACAGCAGCAATTCAGCTTTTATGGATTCTGTATTTAGACCTTATGCTACCAGCACTCATAGGTGTATTAGAAACACTAAAGCCTCACTAAGTTGGATGGTAGCTGAATGCTGGTGCACTATAAATAAACATCTCCCCAAAATTTGACTTTGAGCCAACAGGAACATAACCACTGAAGTCGATGAAGATTCTCAGTCATCCAGGTCATAGTTGTCTGAAAGGTGCTTTTTAAAGAGGCAACTGGATTTTCATGTTTTTCTTTGAAGACGTTTCATTTCTCATCCAAGAAGCTTCTTCAGCTCTGACTGGATGGTGGGGAATGGAAGGGAAATTCACATGGATGATGTTAAGGAAAATAGTTTAGCATTCCTGTGTAGTACACATTAAGGAAGACAGAAGCCGTAACATTGAAGCTTACAGAAAGAGAAGAGAACAATAAATGAAGCAGTGTTGTCATTCCATACATTGCAGCAATATCGGAAAAGCTCAGGAGGATCTTCAGCCAATACAACATACGTGCACACTTCAAACGCAAGAGTACACTAGGGCAGAAGCTTGAATAAAATGCCCAGACACAAACTGAGCAACATGGTATATGCAGTACAATGCAGTGAGCCATGTGCAGATCTGAACATTGGGGAAACAAAACTTCATAAATGCATGGCATAATATAGGAAAAAAACTCATCAGGACAAGATTCAGCAGTCCATCTGCATTTAAAAGACAAAGGTCACTCTTTTGAAGACAGCAAAGTCCACATTTTGGACAGAGACGATTGCTGGTTTGAAAGAGGGGTCAAAGAGGTCATCTACATCAAAATTGAACAGAGGGGGAAGGATACGACAACATCCATCTCCAGTCTACAACAAAGTCCTTTTAACAGTTCCAAGAAGGCTCCACACCCATTTGCATTACTTAGGTGGCCCTAACGACACAAATAAACTTCCAAATGGCCACAATGGCTCTCTAAAAGAATGCAAATGGCCATCTGTCTGCAAGGAGTATAGATCCTTCCATTGTCTACCATCCAGTCATAGCTGAAAAAGCTTTTTGGATGACAAGCAAAGCGTCTTCAAAGCAAAACAAGAAAGTCCAATTGCCTCTTGAAAAAGCATCTTTGGGATAACCACTGAAGTCAGCATAGCTTACCTTGTTCCTAAACTACATGACTTTGCATTCATCCAAAGCTGCATTATGGTTAGCAATGACATAAGTTTGCCAACATCTTCATGGCTGACCTACCATAGTGATTTCTCATCTTTTGCCCCTGAAATCTCTCTTGTCCTTGAGATACATTGATGACATTTTCATCATCATGAAGAAGATTCACTAATCTCTAAAAATTCAACAACTTCTACCCTATCACCAGCCTTAGCCACTTCCTTGATGTCACAGTAAAACTACACAATGGACATATAAACTTCACATTACACAGAAAACGTATCTATCTCATGTATATCTAGGTGCTTCCAGCTCCTATCTAGTACATACCACCAAATATCCAGGCTCTACACTACAACCATATTTGTTCTGACCTATTTGACAGATATGTACCAACTGATGGATTTAAGCCAAACACATGCTGTACATACTGCATAAGATCAATAGGCAAATCAATTGAGCCACATCCATTTCTAGGGGGCACTTATTAAAAGATAAGCCACAATAACAGAATAGAATACTACTGGTTGTTGCCTTACAGCTCCAGCTTGAGCACTCTGTTGTATAGAAACTACAATCCATACTGCATAATGACACTGCAGTTCCTGAGCAATATATAGCAGTATAAAGTATTCCATACTTGAATACAGACAAGATATCCAACCTGTCTTTCCAGACAAGAATCTAAAGTCCAAGAAGTGTGAAATTAAGTGGTTTTTATCATGTCTTCTTACTTCTGATTAGCGTTCATGGATGTACTCTGCAAGTTTTCTACCTTTTTCTATATAGTAGCTGATTCAGTCTTCACATCGGATATTGTAGATGACTCCTGTTCTTTCTTCTTGGTCTATTGGATCTTTTTATTTACTTAAGATGTTTTGGAAAAGCAACCCTGAGCAGCATATATTGAAACTGATCATCATATTAATGAAAGAGTTCAAAATGATATCCTGTCATTTGTAGTAAGGCTTGGAAAGGATTTAAAAAAATAAAAGCTAAGCTACAGTTTAGCTAGAATGAAAATGAACTATAAAGTATAATATCATTAGATTATATAATTTTGTAAATGAATTTTATAAATGAAATAAAGCAAGAGGTTAATAATTTGGATTATAAAAGGGCTGTAATTAAACTAAAGATTTAAGTTAAATGTCTAAATTCATATGGATGGAAAAACAGAGATTTAGTTTGGTTTTCAATAATAATTGCAATTGTTTGATAATGTTTCTTTTCTTTTCTTTTCTTTTCTTTTCTTTTCTTTTCTTTTCTTTTCTTTTCTTTTCTTTTCTTTTCTTTTTGGGTAGATCAATGGGGGAGAAAAAAGACCTGCCTCTGACATGGGAAAGAAACCCAAAACTCCCAAGAAGAAGAAAAAGAAGGATCCTAATGAGCCACAAAAACCTGTTTCTGCCTATGCATTATTTTTCCGAGACACTCAAGCAGCTATTAAGGGCCAAAATCCAAATGCTACTTTTGGTGAAGTTTCTAAAATTGTAGCATCTATGTGGGATGGCTTGGGAGAAGAGCAAAAACAGGTAAAATGTTACATTGCTTTTGAAATTATTAATTTATTTACCTTCTATTTTTAGAACATTTTTCTATCATTAAAACAAGTTCCTGTTATGCTCATATATCCAAGAACCAAATTTCTCATTACATGTATTTATTTATTGTCTTCAGGCTAGGGTTAAAGAAAGGAAAAATCATGTATGCATGTATTATATGTTACTACATATGGTCTAAGAATTTTCTTGTAAATTGGAATGCTTGAGTTGGAGATAATTACTTTTTGCAAATTGTGAATATGATAGGCCCCCAAATTTTGCAAAACTGACCTTGTTGAACCAAAATTGCATACCATTCAATACAGGAGCAGGATATCATACTCATATCAGAAAAACAGAATAACAGTTGGAAGGGACCTTGGTGGTAATCCAACTCCCTGATCAAGCAGGATATTCTACCATTTCAGACAAATGGTTGTCCAGTCTCTTCTTAAAAACCTTTGGAGCACCCACAAAATCTGGCGCTTCAAATCCTTGCATAGATAACCTATATACATTTCATTCACTGTGGAAACAGAATGTTGAGCAGCTTGAGTCTTCATATATTTTCATTATATGCCTACACTTGTTGGTGTTTTGAAAATTAACATAGGTCCATGTCAAAAGTAGCATTGGTTTGCAGTACTCTTTTCTATGACTTTACATTTAAATTCCATAGTAGTTAACATCAGTGGTCTGTTAAAGATATATTTTTCAGATGTTTACTAATAGTTTTTGTAATTCCAATAGAATATGATTACTGGTTACTCTTCCCCTTTTGCATATTAATGCTTTATGTGCGTACATTTTAATAAAACAAACATGGATGAAGTTTTCCTACTTTTCATTTTGAGGCTATCCTTGTAACTCCCATTCTAATATTTCATTAATTTCTACCAAATATAACTTCATTTATAGTAACATCAATACTAATAGTAAGGTAATAATAAAAAGAATTTCACCTTTCTTCAAATAAAGTTTTTTTCTGTCTATAGTGCCTGAGAATAATCAAAATATTTTGAGATTTTCTAATAGTTGTAATGACTCAATATATTGTATCGTTTAGATTGTGTTTTGTAAATGGCTTTGCTTGTATTTTAGCCCTGAACATGAACAAATCACATTATACTTTTTCACCTACTTGATTGTTAGGTTAAGAAAACAGTTTTATCAGATAACTGAGTTTTTGTCATTGTTTTTGTTTTTTAAAAAATCAGGACAATTATGTTTAGAAATAGAGATAACATTTTGTAAAACCAAAAAATGAATGTTAAAAGAAGAAAAATATCAATAAAATGAATGGTGTTAATGCAATGAAAATTAATTACATTTACAGAACAATTAAAGAGCCATGTGAGTGATCTGCACTTCATTGCTATAATAAGAATGAATTAACCAAATGGCATCAGCGTGTGGACAAATTTATCACAAATATTGTTAGGCAAATGCCTCTGACAGCATTTTTTCAATTACAGGCTTGAAATTGTCATTGTTTGAGGAAGTTGCATTGTTAGCTAATTGAAAGGAAAATAGGGTTTTCCTAGAAAAGCTTTCAGAAAACACTCTGGATTCAGTTTAGCATTTTAGCTTTAGCATTAGATCCTCCAGTGCTATGTAGCGTATTGGCCAGCAAGGGATATCCAGTATTTTCAGCTTTGGGCAAGTAGATCAGTGTCTTCCCATGTGATGTTTAAAGTCTTTAAGTCATCTAGGAACATTCTTAGCCATGTATTTCAAGAATATCCTCTTGGTCATTTGGCATTGGGAACTCACTGCCATCTTGGGAATTTGATTATTCTCCATGCGGAGTACATGACCTGCAAGTTGGAGACTCCTTCATGTGACAATGTTATGTACCGTATTTTTCGGAGTATAAGACACCCAAAAGTGGGTGGAAATGTCTGTGCATCTTATACACCGAATGTTGCCAAAGCCCCGCCCGCCCGCTGGCCCTCACCTTTCGGCTTCCTTGGAGCAAGCAGCAAATAGCCTGTTTCAGCTTCAGCACAGCCTGATTAGCAGAAGTAGCTGATTGTCGCTTGAATTGGCCTCCCGAGAATAAGCTGTTTCAAGCTGCAGGGATCACCATTGACTACTGCCGCCTACATGCGCCCCATTTTCAGTCTCCGTGTGGCCCATTTTCCGCCTGTT
>JANHFL010000697.1:436196-450031 GCA_032468155.1 Oxyrhabdium leporinum
GATCAGCTGCTTCCGCTAATCAGGGTGTGCTGAAGCTGAAACAGGCTATTTGCTGCAAGGAGGCAAATTGCTGGGGGGCAGAGGCAGATTTTTTTTCTTGTTTTCCTCCCCAAAAGCTAGGTGTGTCTTATACTTAGGAGTATCTTATACCCTGAAAAATACAGTAATTTGGAGGAGAAACTCTTTTACTCATTAGTAACATGTTCAAAATAGCGAAAATATAATAGGATTCAATTTAACACCTGTAAAATTATTGCTTCTTCTAATATAATCTTCATATCAGATAATAAAGAATTAGCATCTTTCTTGGTTTTTTGCCAATCTCGAAAGGATGGAAGACTGAGCCAACCTTGAGCCATTCAGGATCAAACTTCTAGCAGTGAGCAGTCAGCCTGCAATACTGTATTCTGACCACCGTGCCACCATAGTTCTACATTCACTCAGCACCCATTAATTCTTGATCATATCTTTTTTTTCCCCTCATGCATACTTTAGGTATCTTATTCCCACGGAATTCTACTATTACATTTCTTTTTATTTATCCAGTCCTCATTCGCATGTAATAAAGTAGCATGCTCTTAAACACAGCTATTATCAATTAATTCCTTGCAATTGCTGTACTGCTTTTCTATCAGCATTTGCATGCCTTAGAACACTCCTGCCAGCATTCATTCACTTCAGTCTCTTTACATTTCATTGCTTTTATTTTTATTCTTGCTGCTTAGCCTTCTTCACACATTTCTCAAATCATTTTTTATTTCTTTCAAAATTGATGATGTTTGTCTTTTTTTAAAAAAAAATCACTTTTGATGTCAACCATACTTTGCTCTCCTTTGGTCTTCGTGACTTTTTTCTTTCTGCTTACACATTATAAAAAAAATCCTTATCCTTATTTTGTGGAGCTTATTTTCCTGCCCTCATCAACTCTATTAGAATGCATGGTTTTCATCAATGAAGTCTTCTATAGAATGCTTTTTAGTAAGGGAAACTATATACTAGATTATTACTTATTAATATTACAATAGTAATGTATAATTACATTATTTCTTGCACCATAAAGAAAGTACTGATCAGTTGGGGGTTTATTTTGGCCAACATAGATAAATACAACCGAAGTCCAGTTTTAGCCTAAGCAACTCATTATATTCTGTGTAAGCTAGGATCTCTACTTTTTACTTTTGCTACCTTCACTTCACCTATCAGGGAGTATATGCAGTGTCCTGATACCCATTCTAAATATGAATTAATTTGCCTCTTGTTTTTTAGAATTTAGACCCAAATCATTGCAGACAGTTCTTTCAAGTGTTTGCCAGATATGTTTATGCTAATTGATGGAAACATCCAAGGGTTTCTCATTTTCCAGCTGTGTTTATTTCACTACTATGTCGATTATTAAAGGAAATCTATGTTAATCACTACAGTTTGACAGTTTCTGTTCTAAACTATAGAGAAACCAATGTGTAATGCATTAAAGAACATGCAATAAAGCAAATATGAACATTTGCTACATCTTTTCATATGATTCAAACCTTAAAGCAAAATTCAAACAATGATCCATTAATTTAAACCAAGCAACCTTGAGGATCTGCCAGATAAATTATTCTGTTTATCTATTATTATTATATGCTAGTAAATTAAGAATGCTTAGATTGGCTTAGCAATGTTGCAAAAGGATGTATCAAGAAGAATTTGTTTCTTGTACTGATTTTATGTGTGTGTGTGTGTGTATGTGTGTGTACACGTACACACACACCTGTGTGTGTGTAAAACCAGTATATACATCACACACACATCCACACAACAGTTTTTATTTCTTAAAGTGAGATGATGAGCTAAATATAGTATTTATACTTACATATAGGATTATTTCTATAAAATGTAAACAATTTATATTCCAGTATCTTAAAAGGTTTTTCAGGCTGTATAAAAATAGTCAGCCTTTTCCTCACTTTTTTCCCTTCTTATGTTATGCTGATTTTCCAAATTAAAGTTATGTAGGATGGAACAAAAAATACATCTAGAAAGATGTCCAGAAAGATGTAAATGACCATATAAATCCTTACTGGAGGTAACCAATAAGAGCTAACAGTGTTTATATGTGGAAATTGTATATAGTAAATCTACCATGAGTGACTGGTGGGTAGGCCTCAGTACAGTGTGATGAGAATGCATCACACTGTGGGTGATGCATCTGTGGGTGGGTAAAAGATCAGCAAGGATTGTTTCTTGCCAGGGGTGGCAAGGTGGCAAAAAATAATTTAGCAACTGATTCTCTGCCTAGTTGCTCGGTGGGCGTGGCCATGATGGGCGTGGCCTAGTTTCGAGCCTTCCTGAACTTCTGGGTGGCTTGTTTTTTGCCCTCCCTGGCCTCTGGAGGTTTTCCTCGAGCCTTTGGGAGGGCAAAAACGGCCTCCCTGGGCTCCAGAGACTGAAAGCCGGAAATGGCCCTGTTTCCGGAACTTCTGGGAGCCCATTTTTTGCCCTCCCAGAGCCTCCGCATGGACCCTGCACTTACCTGCGATCCAAAATGGGCCACACGGGGACTCCTGGGAGGGGCCAGGTGGGGTGGGTGGGGCCAGCCAAGGGTGTGAACTACCGGTTTGCCGAAGTGGCCATAATTTTAACAACAGGTTCGCCCAAACCAGTGCGAACCGGTAGCAGCCCACACCTGTTTCTTGCATATATCTAAGTGGAATGTTGTTGGGATCTATTGTGCATCCCAGCCTTCATAGTATGCCCTTTTATAGTCAGTTCTTTCTAACACATTTTCTTTAGGATTTTTTTTTCTGGATATGCTTTTTCATTATGCAAGAGGAACTGGACACATAAGATTACTTAAGATTTAAAAGTAAAGCTTTCTTTAATTTAAAAAAAACACCCTATTACTTTATATTATGAAAGGTGGTGTGACAGATTCTTTTTACTTTTTGTAGCTGTAAACACTTTTTTTAAAAAAAATCAGAATCAGATGTAAATGTATTAAATGAAACTTACATTTTTAATTGAAGACCCAGCGCAAATATAACAGCAAAAGCAACTTAGAAACAAATTGTCCTTGTTTATGTTATTGTGAATGACTTCGATATCACACAGAGCTCAGTACATCAGGTAGTTTTCTTGAAAATGGAATTCCATGCCCATACAAAATGTGCTGCATAAAGTTCACATCTGTAACAATATCAATCTTAGCTGAGTCATAGCCCGAAATAGCTGATCTCAGTACATGTGAATTTGAATGTGCATGTTTATTTAATCCATGTCCTTGGTTAAGGTAGCAGGAAGGCAGGGTTATGTACCTTAGGAAATATTTGTTATCATCAGATAAGACACTCCAGAGAATGGTTGGAATGCTGTACCATATGCTTTCTTTCAGGGCTGCATAATTTGTTCTCAGGAATATTAGCTGCAACAGTTCAGCTCAATAGCAACACCTCATTATTTTATCCCTCAGTATTTATTCCTATGTTTGACGCCTCATGAAATTACTGTTAATGTGTTTATATAAGGCCAGATCTGACACAAGTGGGAAGGATTTAATTTCCCACTCAGTCTTTCCCGCTGATACATCCTCTTTCGCCTGGTAGAAGTGGCAAGTGTAAATAGTTAATTTGCTTCAATTATGAGCCTGTCCTGCTAAATTAGAAGCAGCAGGGATATGAAGAGCTAGAATTATACTTCTGAGGCAGCTGACAAATCCTCTGAGCCCACAAAATCAAATCATTTACTCCTCACTGGTGCTCATAAACCCACTAGATAAATGCTGCAGCTTATTTGGTATCAGTGGATGACACTCACAATATGTCTTATGCTTTAGGAAAGTATAAATCTTTTGAGCACACAGCCAATATTTGTACTTATAATACTTTTTTCTTTATCAAACAACAGCTTCATAATACTTTAAAATACTAAATATGTTTTCAACTATTTACAATTTTCTGTGAATTTGTTGGGCCTTGCTCCAAGATTTGTGAATCTCGAACATATTTTTATGATATCCAATATAAAGTTAAACACACCACATTTTCCCTTCATGTGATCATAGAAAATTATTTTCTAATATTTTTTCATTTTCCCTTGTTTTACAAATATACAAAAATAGGAAATAAATGCATTTACTAAACAGAAATATGTCATATATTTATACAATCCATATTTATTTACTTTATAATTTGTCTTTATATTGAGATCAAATATGTGTCAGATATGGCATTTATAAGTAAAAGAAAGGTCTGTCATTTTAGAAAGAGGTGTCAGAGTTCCAGTAGACCCATAGAACATCATCATGCCTCATGTTCTCCTAGCAATTATAAAAATAACAAACTCCAATTAGAACTATCTGATTAAGCAGTTATCTTTGGAGAAACAGATAGTAATTTCCCACTTCTAAGAAATGAGCAGGAGCAAAGCTACCAGGCTGTGCCTCTCATCTAGAACAGCCTCCGGTCAAAATCAAACTACTCTCCTTCCTGTTTTGAATTCAGGAAAATTTTGAAACCTTTTGTCCAACATTTAGAGTTTAAATTGATGTCACTGATATATGTATGTGAAAATTTACAGAATTGAAGCTTTTATTTGATAAGATTAGTTGCTTTTCTCCTCTCTTTACTAGTTTTAGTTATTTGCTTGTGCATGTTTTTGTTTATAACGTAGCATTGTTGTTTTAGATGTTGTGTATATCTTCTGCAATAGGGAAGGAAGGAAGGAAGGAAGGAAGGAAGGAAGGAAGGAAGGAAGGAAGGAATGTCTGACATAATGCAGAAGATCTAAGATCTCCATACTTATCTCTCCTGTTTCAGATGAGCAATCTGATATGAATGATCTAGTAATTTTTTTGCCAATGTTATTGATACTAGACATTATGTGGGATAGGAGAAAAAAAATTAAATATTCAAATGTTTATATATAACACATAAAAATGAAGTATGTTGCAAATGTACTAACAGACTTTCAGTACAACTAATTAGATAAATATATTTCTCCAAATAATATATTTCTCCAAATAATTTATCTTGAGAGGGGAAGGACCATTTCAGCTTCAACTAAAAATAATATGATAGAAACAAATTAAGTTTTTCTACAAAGTCTTTTGGGACTTACCTTCCTTTCAGATAAATCTAGTATTACTTCCTTCTCTTAACACAGTTTCCACCTCATTATCTTTCAACTGATTAAAAAATATTAATACTCCATGTAGGTAAGTAATCAAGTATGAGAAAGAATCCAGTATTGTCTATAATTTAAAGTTATTTTGTTATTATATTTTTTCTTACTTGGAACAGAATGGGATGGCAGCAGTCAGACTAGGATAGGACAAAAATCTTAAACTCACAAAGCAGAGATGTTACATGGCTATATGATGGCATGTTCATAATTGCACATGTTGCTGCATTCTGGATCTGCTGCAACTTTCTGAATGATCTTCAGGATTGAGACTTAAATCATTCCACAATCATTGATCTCTGACTCAATTCCTTCTTCCCGGCCAATACCAGATATCTCTGATTATAGAAAAAGAAGAAAAGTCATTGGAATATAGTGTGTCTCACTTCTAATTCCTATATCCCCTCTCGCAGGCCACAGAGCAGATCCAAATATCTTCACCCTCAACTTCATCCCCATGAAATTTAAAATAACTACCCTGGATTCTGTTGCACTCAGTTTCAACAGACTGTGGATAAAACTTTGCTGGGAATCACCAACCATCCACCGATATGAATTCCTACCCATCTCCTTCCACTCCCTTGCTTCCCACAAAAGCACAATCTGGTATAGAATGTAGGTGACATCAGGATCAGTATGAATTCAATTTTGTTGTTGTTGTTGAAGATGATAAGAGATAAATGAGATAAAGCAAGGTTTTGTTTGACTTCAGTTTACGTTTTTGACCCATTATCTTCTGTGTGTGTGTGCGCACACACACACACACACACACACACACACACACAGATCGAGAGATCTTAATATGGATACTTGTTTAGAAGATATCCAGCCTTTTCTTTAGATTTTTAGCTGAGTGTTACTAGTATATTGACACCACTGGACTCAACATTTCTGATGACTATTACTAGATGCATTACTATTGTTTCTCCTTTATATAATGTAATTTGGAAGTTAATTCTATCCCCAAACCAAACTTGAACCAAAATTTAGAAGAGTTGTCCAAGAATGTTAACATTGTAGTTGCATAGATACCATCTAAGAAAGGGGAAATTATCGTTGGTTAATAGTTGATGCTTCTAAGCATGGATATACCACTGTCTTCTTTAAGCCTGATACCCTACTCTGTCACATGAAGACAGTATTTTTCATTCTCAGGTGTCCAGTCAATCATTCAATTAAAACAACCCAGTAAAGGTATTAGTCAAGAAGATATATGTACCCAAGGCGTTTCAAGTATCAGGTCCATATTCTCAAGTTTCAAAAATTGAAAATAACTTCATATATAGAAAGTACATTGGACCTCTCAGTAGGCATTATAGTATTTGAACAAGCAAAAAGAAGAAAAAACCCAACCCAAAAGTTATTTTAATTTTGAATTGCCTTGTAAAATTATCTCAATAGACTTTTAAATGTTGTAACACTGGAATATTAAGTGTAGGTGGCAGTAGGTACTTGTAACAAAAGCTGTTTGATGACTACTTGAAGATGCAATTTAATCTTCAAAGTAATTTTTTCAGCTTTCAGTGTCACAGAGGACATGACTCTTTATATTAACATATGTTCAAAAACCACCCTAGAATATCCACTATGAACATCTTCTGTTCTGTTTCATTATCTGGAACTCTTCAAAATCCAGGGACAAGCTTAAGCTCCAAACTCCAGACTATCTCATCCAGTTTCTTTTGGGCAGCAGGGTTGGTGCTTTACCATCAAATCCTTACTGTGTCTCATTGACCAATTGCCAGCTACAGGTCTTCCAATAAGACAGATGGTGCTCTATCAACTCTGGAAACTCCACCAACTTATCCTTTAGTTAGAAGTAATGCGGCTTAGAAAAATTAAGTGAACAGAGTTATAACCCCAAATCAGATAACAAGATAGAACTCAATCACCAATGCATCTGTAACAGTCAATAATACATGCCAAGTCATTTTTTTTAATCAAGTCATAATGGGTAATGTTTGTTATAAACTAACTAGCATTTGGCAGCAGTATCACTAATGAAGAAGGAAGCCACGCCCCCTGACATCTGGTAGAGGGAAGAGGGATTAGAAAAGTTGGTGATCACATTGTATTGCTTCTGATCTGTAGATATCCAAATCCTTTTCCATCTGTGAATGATAATCTGATTTGGAATTGTTCCACATTTTTCTTCCTAACACATACTCTGTATATGTCTCACCCTCCTTATACAAACATAAAAAACAAAAGGAAAGATAAACTCTGTACAGAAAAATGTGGACATTGCAATTTCTTGTCATTGCACATCTGAGAAAGTATCTCCTGGGTATTGGCAGTCTTCAGGAATCGTCAATTTCTCTGGTCTGCAGAGAAAGAGAAAAATGCAGGAACTGCGGCACCCCCCGCCCCAAATCCATTTCCAATAGCATTTTTTTTCTTGGCATAATTTTCTAGTAAAATTACTTTTGTTGTGTTTTTAAAATGCTATGTTTCCATATATAAACAGTCATCTCTGTGTGTTTTAAACAGATTATTTGTGTCTTTTTATTCTTTGGACTACAACTGTGCTTAATAGACTGTAAGCCAAGCTGTTGATAAAATATGTCTGTTGCCTTGCAAACAAAATATAGTAAATATAGTTTCCACTGTAGATTTGGAGGCAATCCAGAGATTAAGAATTATCTTCAGTTTTGCACAAATTATCCTACATTTATTTCAGATGTTTTCATCAAACCTGTTCTGTCTTTCATAGGAATCACAGTAATTTCGTGGCAACCTATCTAGTAATATAGTATAATATATATTAATATAGTAATTCTTAATTGAATTCAAATGCTTTGTTCCTACCACATTGACATAAAATTACATTTCTTTTATGCCATGGCTGTTATTCAAATTGCTGTTCCCTAACTTTGATGGTCCAGAATGTAGAGAGTTTTTGATCATTAGAAATTCAATCAACAATAGAGTAAAATTATCTTTCTAATGTTGACTTAAATTACTTAGCCAATTTTAACTAATCCACAAACCTATTCTCAAGCATTGTGTTAATGAAAGAGAGTATGCCATTTCGAAATAATTGGAAGTCTTAATACTACCATGTATGGTTGGGCTGACTTTCCAATAGTTTGATTTCTGCCTTTCTATAAAAAGTAACTAGATCTCACCCAGTCAGTAACAAAAATTATAAATACATATTAGGTTGTGCACATTTGGTGAACATCTTGTCACCTTTTTTCTAGACCAGGACAATTTAGACTCCAGTTTTAAATCTTAAGTGCCTGAATTGGGCCTTTCACAAAATAAGTCACTATGAGGAGAGGGTGCTTATTTATAAACTAGCATAAGCAGTTCCAAAACATCTAAATCTGATTTGATTTTTTATTTTATTTTTATACCACCTTTATTATTGCTTATAAATAACTCAAGGCAGCAAACATATTAATACTCCTTCCTCTTCCTATTTTCCCTACAACAACAACAACCCTGTGACATCGGTTGGACTGAGAGAGAGTGACTGGCCCAAAGTCAACCAGCCGACTTCCATGCCTAAGGCAGGACTAGAACTCACTAGGGTCGACACCTTTGAAAGAAGTCTCTACCGATTATCTTTAATCAAAACCTGCTGAGAAATTGGCTGCTAGATTTAGAATTTGTCTGCCCCAACTTGTAGTCTATGGACTGAGCTAGTAAAAAGAAGCAGCAAAAGTTACATGAATAATCTACAAATAGTTGCTCATGTTGTCTTTACTTACTAGTGCTGCTTACAGCATAAGTCATTTTCCTTTCACTTTCTGTCTATCATATCAATTGTAGACGATTGTACATTCAGCTTGATAGTATATAAAATACTAATGAGAGACTCTGCATTCCATCCACATTGTCAATTGTAATGCATTCATCTATTACATATTTTAGTATATGTGAATAAGATTCAACTAGTTCTATTCAACCATGACACATCTTGGAGCGCCTTCCAGCAGGTAAAGATAGTATATTAGAATCTGAAAGACTATATAATGGTTTCCATTATAGCATTCAGTAATACAAGATGGCTTAGAAGTGTGCACAATGATATGGGAAAATAGGAAAACAGCATACATCAAATAAAGTACACCAATAGAGAAGTGAAACAAATGTCTAGAGTCTACACAATTAGATGTTACATCTAATACTTTATTTAGAGCAATAATAGAAAATGGTCATAATTGGCTTCTCAAAGTTAATCATAGTTTATTTTTTTATCCTGAAAAATTATAGGTGAGAATGTATCTCAACTGCAATTTTCTTTAAAAATTTAAATACATCTACAGTCTGTGATTGAAGGTTGCAATATCTAGCATCTGTAGAAAGAAGTGGATGAAATGCAGAATCTCTCATAAGTATTTTATGTACCACCAAACTGTGCTGCCATTCATTTCATGTCTCCTGCTACCTACAGTTTATAAAAACATGCTGAAGCTGGTGGCACCAAAAGATAATGATCTGGATTCAACTACCAGCAAATCTGATTCTGAGAAGATGGCCTCACATTCCAATCAATATTGCTTGTACCATATCTTGGGTGTGGTAATATATACCCAACCAAGTCACATATAGCACAGGTACCTTATTGGCCAGGTCTAGGTCACCTCTGATCAATATCTGCTATTTCAGGTACCAGATGCTGGCAAATGATCAGGTGAGTCATAAGTGCAGTAAATGTCATTACCAGTATAAATTGATAAAAGAGAATTTAGCTGTCCAAAAATTACTCAGATGATTAAAATTGTTTAAATTAAAGATAGTTGGATCTTTAATTAACTCACAACTGTGATTTTTAATTAAATCACAACTGTACGTGTTTAAATCATAGTACATGATGAGGCTCAAGAATTATTGCATGTAATGTGGAAATATTAATTTCTGATATTAAGTTCAATAAATTTCTACTATATTTGTATTGATATTCATATATTTTCATAATAAAGGAGAATATTTGTAGTTCAGGGTTGACATGAGAGATCTTTGGTGGTCTCTGAGCTGGATTTTTTTTTCTTGCAGACATTTCATTACCCAAGGTAAGGTAACATCATCACTGCACTGATAATGTTACCTAGTTTGAATAATGAAACATCTGCAAGAAAACAACCTAGCTCAGAGAGCATCATGGACCCCTCATATATTTTCCTTCTTTAACTCCAAAGCTCCTCTATGATGTCAATAAATAGTTGCTGGGCAGATTGCTTTTTGCATATGGCGTCATAATAAAGGCACTAGTTATAGTGGTGTGGATTTTTATAGAATATTTGATTTCTGGGTCTTGTAGCTCAGCTATGTCTATTACTCCAACGATGTGTTTTCCATCTTAGAATCTTTTCTTATATTTCAGCTGTAAAACAATATTAATTACTCTCTACCATAGCCCTAGCCTTTCAGGGTCGAGTATTAAGTAGTCTATGACTAGATAGAAAATCGTATCTATATGATAAACTACCATAATAGTACCTACGTATAAAGTTCTATAGAACTACCATTAATTGGACATATGGAATGAGAAATGTCAGAAATAAATCTGTGATCTATTATTATGTTTAGTATTTGTTTTGAATATGAAATAGCAAAATTATGCAGATGTATTCAACGAGAGTGCAGTTTACATTCTTGCCTGTTCTTTCAGGTCAGGCAAATTTAATTTTAGCTGCCAGAGAGGAAAAACTGTCAAGTAATGGGTGTTTCATTTCCGTGAAACAAACAATACATTTTAGCAATAACTACAACCAATAAACTCAGAAAGATTACTTGTTATAATCCTTACTGAAATAAAATGTGCAAAGGTTTGCAATCTGAAAAAAAATGCAAAAGAATGTACACATGCCAGCACATAGTTAAAATCAACATATTATTTTTATTTCACTATATTTATAACCTTGAATCATAGGACACCTATTTCTTAATGATGATCTTACATCTTCTTGGGATGCAAAATCGTTAATCCTTTTAAGAAATCTTAGGTTTTTCCAGCAAAGATAAGAGAAACTTGCGTGCTGTCAAAACCATCACTTTGATGGAATAAAAAAGCTCATTTTGTAACTGTTCACTGCTGTTTCATAAATAATTTTATAGCTTCAAAATGCATTACTTGGAAATATTTGTCTGTGCTTTGTATTAAAATAATGGGTCTAATAAGTTTGAAATATATCACTGCAAACTTACAAAAATAGAGCTTTTTTCTGAGTATACATCATGGAGACAATAGGTACATAGTAAAATAAATTTAAAAGACCCAGTATCCCAAGAAGAAAAAACAGCAGTCATCTACAATATACAGTGTAAAGACTGCAACAGCCACTATTTAGGACTAAAAACTAACAAGGAAACAAAGACACCAGAATATCACCAGCAATCAACACTCAGGTCAGCAGGAATTAACACCAAGAGCAATACCAGACAATCAAGCATTAAACAATATCCTAATCAACTACCAATTCAGACATAATTACCATTTTAATTATTTTAATTGGTTTTGTAATATGTTTTAATGGTATGTTTTGTTGTATACTTTCCAAAGTCACTTTGTGTGAAATGGGCATCCATATAAATTTGATAAACAAACAAAAAATAATAAATTATATCCATGGTTTATTTCCAGTATAAAGAAGCAAAGATGACTTAGTGTTTGTACCTGTTTGTGTATGTTATTTTATACTGAATTTTCTTATATTTTAGATCATTACATTTACACATGATGTAGATGTTTGTTAATTGATGTTATCAGAATGATGTATTCATATTTCCTTCTTAGTTTGTTGCTGATGACTGTTGCTATTACTGTTATGACAAGTTCATGATGTTGAATAGTCATTACAATAATGGCTTTCTTATTATTTCAATGTACTATCTGTCAGACATGCATCATTATTTTGGAGTCGGCAAGCATCTCAGGTGAAAATTGTATTGCTAACCAGTATTTCAGTTAATTGTGAAAATTGTTCCTTAAAGCAGGCAGTATGTATCAGCTGGGAGTTCCTGGTAAGCAGAGAAAGGTAGCAAAACATGCTAAGTCTTGTTCCTAAGCCTATGTCTTACCATACCAAATCAGATTTAATTTCATTGAATCAGGATTGTGTATGACAATTTTTTATAAAATGAGCCTAATTTGATTGAGATCTTATCCAGTGAACATTTTTATGTTATGATCATCACAGATAAATTGCTAAAAAGGCTTGATTCATAGTAACTGAAAATTATTGGAGTTGTAATCCAACATATCTGGAAGAGGTGAAGGTAATGTAATAATGTGTCTAGCAGTATGGTAGTTTTGGTCAAAATAACTATTTGAAGCCCCTCTTCCTTTTAATTAGTTGTCAGGTTAATGTTTCATATCACTCTTGGCAGCTAAATAACCTGTACTTTCACATTTTAACTCTTGTCATTATTCCTTGTGAGAAAAAGGTATAGGAAGCAGATAATTAAAAGCTCAATGCTTGTTATTTTAATAAATGTATTCTTGAGGATGGAATTTTATTTGAAAGCAAGATTTATGTCATTACTGACTTTTTCCTCTTGTTTCTTTTTTTTAAGGTATATAAAAAGAAAACTGAAGCTGCTAAGAAAGAATATCTGAAGCAGTTAGCTGCATATAGAGCAAGCCTTGTATCAAAGGTAACATGGGTTTCAGTTGTCATAGAATTTTGCAGGCTGAAACTATGAGCAGGACTGGAAATAAAAAATAGTCACTACAAATTTGGCTTCTTCAACCTGGTATGGTGTAATGTTGGATTTCAGATATCAGAATTCCAGTCTAGTGAGTGTCACAACCGCCAAGCAGCAGCTTTACTGGCTGACTATTCTGACATATTTTCCTAACATGTCTAGCATATTTTATTTTGTTGGGATTACTTTAAAAATTGCCATGTTCATTTAAAAATGATGTTAGAAATACATGCTGGAAAATGTGCCAGAACATTCTGGAAACATATTGGAAAATGTGCCAGAACATTCTCGGATCTTTTTGCCATTCTGAAATTTGCCACTGGTGAATGAATAGTGCCACTGAAATTAATCTTGAATGCTTTATTTGAATCTTGAATATTTTATTGTGCAAATGTGATTAGGCACACAAGGAATTTGTCACTGGTGCAGAAGGTCTCAATGTACATGCACAGCAACAGAATCATCATCATTGTCATCATCATCAGTTACTGTACGAAAGTGGTTTGTAGTTCACTTGCTTGATATGGAGTGAAAAAAGAAAATATCGGTTCACAAAGCATTCTATATAATGCTATTCAGATTATGAAATTATTTAAAATACTTAATATTTTAAAAAATGTAACTTTTCCTTTGTTCTAAGTTGCAACTTTTATTAGTTTTGCATGTAGTTTAACAAATTATACAGCATTTTTAAAGATATGGTGAGCTGCAACTTTGTTTCTAAAAAAACAAGCATTTTTCATTACTGAACAATGGCTTTGCTGTTGTTACTGTTGCGCTGAATAGATTTGTCAGTTCATGAATACTTTCTTTCCAGTTCCAACAGAATACAACATAAAAATCTATCCCAAACAATTTTAAAGATAAGAAACCATATCCACTTCAATTAGTGCAAAATATAGAAAGTTCCTGTTTGTCTGTCTGTCTGTCTGGTCTGGTCTGGTCTGTCTGTCTGTCTGTCTGTCTATATCTATCTATCTATCTATCTATCTATCTATCTATCTATCTATCTATCTATC
>JANHFL010000697.1:450131-465207 GCA_032468155.1 Oxyrhabdium leporinum
TCTATCTATCTATCTATCTATCTATCTATCTATCTATCTATCTATCTATCTATCTATCTATCTATCTATCTATCTAGGTTTTGCTGCCCATCTCTCCATAAGAAAATTCTTACAGTAAGTGATAATTCTCTAGACTTTCGAGCAGAATTTTCTTCAAATGCCAGTAATTGAATTTGGGACCTCCAACATGGAAACCAGGCATTGTACTATTGGGTTATGATCATTTCAGTACCTCAGATATGTGATAACAAATAATTTATAATCTTTCAGCCTCTGAAGAATAGCTTCATTTTAAGATGAATGCTTACCCTCAAGTTTCTGAGAATCATACATAAGATAAGGCTTTGTATTCATGTTTAGTTCAAGGATTTCTACATTGCATTCAAGATGGCTGAATAATTGTGTGAATTCACAAGGTTCTGTTGAGTCCTGATTACACAGGATGGTAGTTAATGTCCTATTATGCATTATCAGACCCAACTAAGATCAGACTGCCACGGTTTCATGCTTATTCTTCTAAATGTAATTCTTATACCCTGAAATATAGAATAGCACATACATTTTATACAATTTATAAAGATTAGATTATCTTTAAAACTCACACAGAAAAATAATCCTTTCTTCCTCAGAAGTTTAAAATATATTAGCATTTGAATTAATATACTTAAACTTTTCTTGCTAAATCCTAAAATTATAATTTTCAGATTTTTGTTTAACTTTGTAATAGTTTTGTGGCTTTCCTTGTGTCCCTTGTGTCTTCACTCTTCAGCATAAATTCTTAAGATTCTTACCCTTAGGGAAATTATAAACATTATGAACTGTGTGGAAATTATACACACACACACACAGAGACATCCCTCCCCCTTTTCAAATTATTGCCAGCAGTATTCAGAGACTCTATTCAATATCCATTCTTTCTTAAATTAATGTTTTTGTTTGTTTCCTTTTTTTATTTGGGTATAACTTGGATCAGTTGTACTTTGACTCTGAATCTAGAGGCAGGGTTCTAAAACATTCAATGGGTTTTCAGTTCTGTATAGTATGCAATATTTTGGTGGAACAACTTAAGAATCATTCATAAAATGAACTTTATAAATAATTAAATTCTATTACCATCTTTATTAGTGTAAGAATAAAACACCATTGACATGTTCTACTTTTTTTGGTGCAACTTTTGCCTTACAAGGTTTTAAAAAGCAGCATTTTATATTTTTTGCCTTTTCAAATATATTTTTTTTCTGTGTGCATAAATATGTACATGTACCACACTGCAGAAATGAAAAGCATACTCTTACCTATACACAGAGAATTGAATTCCTTTTATCATTTCCATTTAATTTTGTGCAGTTTACTGGAAAAAATACATTTTTGTTGCTATCATTATTAAAGCTTGATGGGAAAATGAAGTTATCATTTTTTTTCACTGTACATTATTACAGATAATGAAGCAATTTCTGTAATGTGCATATATGCTGACTGGTGGTGATGGTGCATAAATCAGAAAGAATATAAATGGTTCTCATGGGCTCCAGTGACCCTAGAAAGCTTAGAGTAACATTAAACTTATTTTGACTTGAAAATGGAGCAAATGTGACATCAAGGTCATAGAATAAGGATATATAGGAATCTTCCAACGTTTGTTTTGACATAGAACCACTTGCTTTCAAAGGAAGATTTTAACAAATTTTTCATAGCATATTTCTATAGTTATTCCTTTAACTTCTCCTTAAAATATATATTATTTAGGTACTTATCTGCTGAGAAGCCCTTCGGAGTTAATACTGTACTCTTTACTGCATTTATGTGATCACATCAAGTTTATAATGCAGGTATTAGAAAATAACAATGCAGGAAACAGAGAAAAAAAATTATAGCTGTTTTTAAAGTTAACATTATCGGTGTCTTGTCTCTCAGGATAACTGCGCATCTCAGACTTCGAATAATTGATGATGGCTTTTTTTGTTTTTTAAACAGAGCTACAATGAGCCCGTGGATGTTAAGGTATCCCAGCAACCTCAGATGATGAGCCCAAAGCAGCCAGTATTCCATGCAGCCACACAGCCTCATTCAGCAATGTACTTAGGTTCCCATTACCATCAACAAACAGGAATGAATCCTCATATAACAGCCATACATCCCAATATTCCAAGGAATATAGCACCTAAGCCTAACAACCAAATGCCAGTGACTGTTTCAATAGCCAACCTGGCTGTAACTCCTCCACCAACCCTTCAGATGAGTCCTCCAATTCATCCACATCTCAGTATACAACAACATCAGACACTTACAATGCAGCAATCCATTGGAAATCAGCTGCCAATGCAAGTGCAGTCTGCTATACATTCACCAACAATGCAACAAGTAAGTCCTTGCTGAATTTTAAGCTGTTACTACCCAGTATATATCATGAATAACTTATTTTGTTTACTTAATCAGCTTACTGTATTTTTTGGACTATAAGATGCACTTCCCTTCCCCCAAAAAGTAGGTGGAAATGACTGTGTGCCTTATACAGTGAATATTGCGGCAGGGTGAGGGGAGGTCAATGCAGTGCCGATCAGCTGTTCTAGGTGGCGGGGATATTGGGGATTGGTGGCAAACGGGCCACAGCGAATGGGTGGTAGCGACATCAAACAGGCCATGGCAAATGGGCCGTGGCAAACAGATGGCAGCGAACGGGCAGCGGCGAGTCATGGTAAACGGGCTGCAGCGACAACAAATGGGCGGCAGCGAGCGGGCAGTGGAGACAGATTTTTTTTCTTGTTTTCCTCCTCTAAAGCTAATGTGCGTCTCATAGTCCAAAAAATACGGTATGTCGTTAAATTAGGAAACTCGGCACATGAGCATTCCCTGTTGACCTTTGTTAAATGACATCTGCATCCTGAAATAAAGTATTAAATATAGTTGTGGGAAAAGAACGTTTCTGATCTATAACTCTAGGTGTACGGACTATTCCACAAACAATGACCCTAATTGTGGAGAGTATAGGTTTGCTTGCAAGAAAACATAATAACATGACATCATTTAAGAAACTTTAGTGGGAGGGAATTTATTGGGAATGTTCATACGGTGATGATTCTCAATTCTCAGCAAGTTATAATCCTTGGAGAACATTTTTCTCATAGTGAAAGAACAACTATATCCTCAGCTCCTTTACCATATAAAACATTCCAGTTTTAATATATTGTGTGGAAACTGGCATAGCCATACAATAATTCTGTTGCTGATTATATCTCAATTTAACCTACTTGTTACATCATATTTCTGAACCTAAATTTCAGTTGGACATTCTGATTTAAACCGGAATCTAAAGCAGAGCACATTTCCCTCTGCTTTAGAACATATATCACAACTATATTCAATTCTTGTGTGATGTCTCCAAGCTAAGAAGTGGATAATAGCATAGAAGTAAGAATATTATAGAAAATCCTGAGCTTTCACTACTTTATTGTAATGAAGAACTGCGGGTTGCACTATTAGTTCTATTAGAGCGGGGATGTCAAACTTGCGGCATCACATGATGTATCATGACTTTTTCTCCTTTTAGTAAACCAGGCATGGGCTTGGCCAGCACGTGATACATCCTGCAATGGGCCACGAGTTTGAAAGCCCTGTGTTAAGACCATGATATTATTATTTAATTTGACAGAATATAATAGGAGTGGCATCAATTTATATCATGGCCTGAAAATAAGTTTTTACATGTGTTGTATCCTGTTTTGTAAGTCTGATCCTTGTACTATATGTTATTCAGATGTTTTAAGTTAGCACATGCCAAAATTACCTGACCTTTTTCATAAGCGCAAACATTTAGATTTTTCCCCACTGTGCTTTAACTTACATATGGTTAAAATGATTCCATTATCTTCTCTTTCACCTAGAGAGTTTGCCTCTGTCTGAAGTTTCTCATTGGTCGTTTTTTCTTCTAAATTCATTAGCAAAAAGAAAAAATCACAACAGGCTAGCTAGTAAAGTTCCTTATAATATTCATAAGCAAAAACAGCTATGCATTTTCTTTGTAGTTATCATAAATTTAAGTATACACATTTTATTTTCAAGTAAAACTATTTGATAAGTGAGTTCTAGGAAATAGATCAGATACATATGGATGTCTTTATTTGCACTGCTAATGACTTTTTGTAATATAGATTTTCCTACTTACCCATAAAATGTAAATAGTTTTCATTAAAACAGAATAAAAATATACTGTGTTTCAAAGACTACCTCATTTTGATTGGTAATATATTTCTTGCATTGCAATATTCCATAGGCTAACTTACTGCATACAGAATAACAGATCTGGAAGGGATCTTGGAGGTCTACTAGTCCAACCCCCATACTTTGTTTTTTAAGCATTATACAAATACTTTGGGATCAGCTTCCTTCCTAAAATATTGGTGTTCTGGCTAGGATTCAGCTTATTTTCTTACCTGTGTCCCTAAGTCAGATTGCCTATTTTCAACATTGGATTTGTACCATTTATATATTCTAATATGTCATGTGTATATTTGTAATTACAAAAAGCTAATTAAAACAGTCTGCCTCTTCCAAACAACGTAGACTAGGGTTTCCATAATTCCTAGTCAGGTTTATCAATGCAGACGAAAAAATGTTGTGGCTTCATGTGTGGAGATATGCCAAGAGAATGGTCATTTCTCATTGACTTGGGCATAGTTAATTGTACCATCATATGTAACCTGTTCTAATCTTGTAATAAGAAAAGGAAATCAAGGTATTGAGCTTGGGCAGAAACTAGGTGACTGAGTGCAATGATGGAGTTGAACTACAGGAAAATGAAAGTAGTAGTACATCTCCTTAATAACCAAGATAAGTGCTTGCTTAATTCTGCACTGTATACTGAAACACATGAAAATATGAAATCATATAGAGCTATATATATGACAGGCATCTAAGTAAAGAGGCATGTAACCACTATCCAAAAAGCACCTTACTAATCTTCTGGTAGAATCACCAGCAGTGGAGGTGGGAAATAACAAGTAATATTGGTGGAAAGATAATTGTCTAAGCATAATTCTAGCTTCTTCATCTTTTAGCTTGGAAAGATATAGGGGAGAAAGTCTTTATTTTCAGATTTTTGCCAACTTCAAAGAGACAATATGTGTTGTGCACTAGGGAAGAAGAATATAAGTAAAGGTTTTACACATTGAGTAATACCTGATAACATATGAATGTACCAAAAGTGGGATTTTTGTTTTAATCATGGTGAGATCAAGATTCTTTGCTAGTGTAATTGATGAGATATAAGATATAAACATTGAAAAGCACTGTTCTTAGTGGAGAACATCATATTGAAAAAACAAACTTTTCCCATCTCTGTAATCTGTCTGATAGATACCTACAAACACAAACATAAACATAGGCAAACACAGGCACATGAATTTTATTATCCTTGTATAGCTCAACTATGGCAGGGACTGCTTGCATTTAATTCCCATGAGACATGGACATGGCTTTCAAATGTAGTCATTTCTACCATTTTACAACATTTTTTTCTTTAGCACTATCATTATGCACTAGCTTTTTAAGAAAATATTGGCTTGTTTTGTCTGCAGTTTTAAAATTCAGTAACTATTTGGTTGTATTTCATTCCTTTTAGCTACTTTCACTACTCACTCCCCCTCACATTGTTTTTCTAAATGTGGTTTAGGAGAAGGAGAAAAATCATTAATATCTGTCAACTGTCCTTATAACCTTAAGGGAGAATCTTTGTGTGATATCATACAGACAGATTTTCAATTTCCTTGTGTAATAAGTAGATGCTTTAGAATTTGGATGTAATTTAAGAGTTTAAAAAAACATCACATTGAGATTGATGAATAAATCAGTTGTGAAGACAAAACATAGATGCCTGTTGAAAATACCTCTCTAGACAGGCAGGAAATGAAATTAGTTCCCGGTAAAGTGGGAAGATGAGGGTCACTGTTTATGTTTCGCTGGAAGCTTTTTTGTACTTGCTACAGGCCTACACAAAACCCCCAAGTAGGGATACAGAAATCTAATTAAAGAGCAAATGTGCCATCTGACGTCAAATTAATCTTTATCAAATGCCCTATTTTTATTTCAGCATGGAGCTAGGAAATGAACCTTAAAATTCAAGGCATGTCACAAAATGATTGTTGATCTTATCTTGGGTGGCACACCGCATAACATTTATCACTGTGTTTTTAGTTCATATAGTTCCAGTTTTATGATTTTTGAAACAATTGTGTGCAAAGTTCTTCAACTGATACCTGTTTCTGTGACAGAATAGTTTACCTCTCATGAGCTGCTCCTGAGAGTAAGTAAAATAACAATTTGAAACCCTATTTTCTCAGTTTGTATTTCTGATATTCTTTCATTAGCTTTGTGATATAATTTTAATAAGCGTTATTATACCAACAAAACTGTCAAATTAAATCTAAGAAACTGAAATATTAAGATTTACTTTCATTTATCCTGCAGTTTTGCAATTAACAGTAGAAAAGAAAACTCTTCATTAATAAGGAATGCTTAAAAATTTAAATTACAGCTTATTCTTTTTTGAGCAGAAGCAGAAGAGTAGGCTATTAATTCAATAATACTCTGCTTATTGTTCTCAGTATTAATAAATCTAGTTTTGTTCTGAAAACAAAATATAAAAGTAAGAGCAATAACGGAAAGTAAAGAAGAACAAAAATATAAAGTAAATAACTAATCAGAGTTGTCAGTTCCAAGGCAGACAGACAGACAGACAGACAGACAGACAGACAGATATAGAAAGATTTCAAAAACAGTCATGCAGTTGATTCCTGCAGGAGCTAGAGTAAAAAAAAATGAGCAGGCCCCACCTTGTTTCTTGTTTCAGAAGATGCTTTGATTCATGAATTACTGTGAATCAATTCAGTGGGTCAGTTGACTAATACAGAAGTTGACAATTCAAAGGTTGCAGATCAATTTTTGTGGATCCCAGGTCTTTTAAAAAATATAATCAAAGTTGGACAGAAAGCTAGCAATTTTAGGATTATTTAGAGGAATTTATAGCAGTATAACTTATATGTAAATGTTTAGCCTTTGTAAATACCCCCTCCCCCCAACTTTTAACTTTCTATGAAAAGACTAAAAAATTATAAAGGTCACAAGTTGAAGATTTGATATCTTATATCGAAGAATACACCCATGGATATGTTGATTGAAAATATACATTAATCTTACAAATGTTTAAAATTATATTCTGCTCATAACAGTTTTATGACTATAGGGCTGGTTATTGAAATTATTTTATTTCAAAGTATTCAGTTAATTTATTGGATAGACTTGATTTCTTGATGCATTTAGTTCTTTTGAATTTTTAAAGCTGGTATTTAATTGTATATCTTAAATAAGTTAATTTTATGCAGGATTACACAAAACAGAAATGTCAGGATAAATATGGGTAATTGGTTAAATTTGATATTCTTTAAACAAAATATTAGCCTTAGTTTGTCAGATAGCACAATGTTTTTAAAAGGTATTAATCATTTTTGATGTATACAATGAAAGGGCAAAGAAGCTGAGGTTTGCTGTATAAGAATACTTCAGATGATCTTTAACATTTTCCTGGAGAAAACCATATTACTGTTTTGTTTCAAATGCATTTTTTGCATTTTAGAGTATTTCCCAAGACAAGTCATAAATTACATGAGCATTATAATATTACAGTTTCACTTAAAAATATAAGAAATATTCTCTGTTAAAATCTCCAATACAGATTTATAGATTTAAAACAATATCCATTCTTAATAATTTAAACATATGACATTTAAATGCAGTTAAATGTTAACTTAGCAGTTAAAAGAAACAGCTATCATGTGGAAAAGTTTAATAAGTACCCTAAGGGAAGAGCAGCATAGGAGATTAGGAAAGAATTATGTGTTATACAATTTAACAAGACATCACACAACTAGGATAAAAATTAGCATATATGACTTATTTATATTAAAAAGAACTGTCATGGAATAAAAATTTTAAAAGACTATTTTAGAGAAATATGATACCCCAAATTAAATTCAGATGTTCTCAAATATGCTATATACAACCGTAAAATAAATACATTGATTTTGCTTACTCATATTGTAGCACTCCTAATATTAGAGGTACATTAGTAGCATATTTCTGTTGTTTTCCACTGGATCAGAACATATCAAGATTCCCTGTGCTATTTGTTTGTCAAAACAACAACAACATCCTATATAGACACTCAAATCTGCTTTGGAAATCTGGAATTCATTTAGAAGGTTGACTATTCTTTTCCTTTCTCCCTTCCTCCCTCCCTTCCCAATCATTATGCACACCGTGTATTTTTTATTTTAGTTGCCATATAGAAAAAATAATTAGAAGGTGGTTGAATTTAAACATTGTCCCCATCATAATATTAAACCATTCCTGAAATTAGTTGACAAGAGCTTGTAAATCTAGAGATACTGTAAAAACTTCCATTGACTGGCCAAGTGAATTGAATGATTTTAGTTTATATTCCAGCAATTAAGGGCTCCAACCTTCTTCGTCCTTCATAAGTTCTGTATCTTGACCTACCTGAAAATAAATAGTGCTTGAAAAGTTTACCCTTGTTAAATGTACCTCACCTCATGAGCTACTCATGAAATAGTAACATGAATAGTCAGTTAGAAACCTGTTGGTTTAAGTTAGGTATTTGTTCTGTTTGCCGAATATAAACTAGTGAAAAGAGAGTGCAATTTCTGACAAATTTGTTCTGCTCAGTTAAACGGAACATTTACTTAATGTATCATCCTCTGATGTTCTTGGGAAGTTTCTTTTTAGGCTGGTTTGTTCTGTTTTCTCTGGTGTACATTAGTTGGTCTATTATGATACACAATAAAGCAGGTCTCCTGGCCTTTTGGCGGTAAAGCGTTCTTAAAAATCTGATCAGCTTTCTGATTTGGAAAACATTTAAACATGTTGAAAACAAGAGCAAGTGAAGGGGTGGAGGGGGAGGGCTGTTGGTTTTTTTGCTACATTAGTCTAACAACGGTTAAAAAGCTTTAGTTGATTTTTTGTGTAGTTGAGAAAGAAGTGCAAATAAAGGAAGCAGCAGATGGTCCTTTTGTGGCTGAACCAAATAAAAGGGGTTTGAGAACAATAATTGTGAATAGGTGTAGTCTAATAAAACACTCAGCCACCTGCTGCCTGCCTCCTTCAAAAAGATTCTATTGCATATTCTTGGAATTAACTAATAGAATATCCTTGGATTGAATTGAAATATGAGCTTCAAGAAACACACAGACCTTTCTTTTATTTTCTCATGTTGAATGCACTGGGGTTTTTTGTTTTGGTTTGTTTTTTTGCAAAGCTTTAAAATGTCTTTGTTCTTTGCCTCAACATTCTCTCTACATGATTGCAATTTGTTGTCTGGCATTTGTCTTAACCAATTAAAATTATTGTCTGAAAAGCCACAAGTGCCCATCTATTTTCTTTTTGCTGCAAGTTTCAGAATGGCGAAGAACAACTCGGTACTTTATCAAGCCTTTCAATTGAGAGGTTATCTTGTATAATTAAACCTTGTTTTATTTTGTTTTTGTTTTTAGGGTTTTACTCTCCAGCCTGATTACCAGAATATTATCAATCCAGCATCTACAGCTGCACAAGTTGTTACCCAAGCAATGGAATATGTTCGTTCAGGGTGCAGAAATCCCCCAGCACAGACCGTGGAATGGAATAATGATTACTGCAGTAATGGGTGAGCAGGAAGTGCATGCCACCTGGCATTGAATAGCATTTAAAACAAAAACTATACTCAGGCATGAATTTAATTTTTATACAACAAATATATTCTAGAGGCTAGCAGAAATCTTCATATAGCTAACAGAAGGATCATTTTCATATGCCGCAATTATGGAAAGGGGTTTTGGGACATCTCGCACTACAACTAAGATTCACATTTTAAAAATTCTAGACCGAGAAGGGACAATCACATTAATTTGTGATTATCTTTGTTAAATAACTCTGGTCAACCTTAAGTCTTGACTGCTATTGGTCTGTGCCCAAACTTGGGGAACTTGTCAGGCAGATTCAGAAGACAGTATAATTTACATATAAGGCTGCTGTTTTCTGAACTGTTTACAGCTTATGAATACTACATTTGACAGGTACATTGTTCATTGATCCAGAGGGCCTTATACCTGAGCACAAAGCACTCTACTCTTACAGATGGTTTCCCATGTTCATTTGTTTATCCTTTGCTTGTACAAGTATAGCTTGTATTTCACATCCTTCTAATTTCTTTACTCTCAGGAAAAGGCTTTAGAGCAGGGCTGTCAAACTCACGGGCCACAGGCCGGATACACCACGTGCTGGCCACGCCCATGCCTGGTTTAGCGAAGGGGGGGGAAGTTGCAATACATCATGTGATGACACTGTTTTAGAGCATGAGATGGCAAGTCCAATGTCTTATTACATAGTCAGAGTTCCTTGCCTATATCTTTGCTCCTCTAATTGTAATTCACTTATGTCAGACTTACCATCCAACTGGGCTTTATGACTCCCACAGGTACACTTTGGCAGGTACACTTCTCATAAAGCATTCATTTTCAGGGCATTTGACCTGAAGGGAAGTTGCAAAGATTATATTTTTATTCAACAATAATACTTTCTAATTATAAGAACTATTAATTTGCAACCTCCAACCACAAAGTGTTATAAAGAAAAGAGATTTTAACATCCCGACCAGAATAAATATATTTGAGAGAATAAAATTTCTGGAGTTTCCTCGCACAGGTTTTTTTCCAATATCAAAAGAGTATTGTTTCCTTTCAACAATGAGCTCTCTGTGAAAATAAAGCTTCAGCTGAGTTTAATGAGAATATGAAATATAGTATGATTGTTTCAGCAGCTTTGAAAAATCACAGCATGAATTCAGAGATTAACAGTATCCCATCCTTTGTCGCCACTTACATTTGGTTTTTAATGTGACTTCTAACTTCTTTTTTCTCTGTCCTCTCATCAACAGGGCCATGCAGAGGGACAAAGCGTTGTATCTTACCTGAAAATATTTTGGAAATGCATCTCTTCTTTTCGCTGAGGAATGCAGGAAAGTCTTTTCGTCATGGATTGCTTTATGCAGTCGAGGCAGTTCTGCATTTATTTAGAACATATAAGTCGCTAAGCACTTAGAACTATTTTTGCTGGTGGGTCATTCACTCTGGGAAAAAAATGTCTTGTTCCTCCACCCCTCCTTTCTTTTTCTTTCTCCTTCCTTAAATGGACATTGCTTTTCTTCCTTCCTTGCAGAAGGAGGATTGGACCATTTGGATTTTGTTGGTTTTTATTTTTGCTGTGAAGTGCTGCGCTAGTAACTGCCTTAGCAACTGTAGATGTCTTGGATAAAAGTCCTGGATTTTCCATTGGTTTTCATAATGGGTGTTTATATGAAACTACTAAAGACTTTTTAAATGGCTTTATGTAGCAGTCATAGCAAGTTGTAAATAGCATCTATGTTTCACTCTCCTAGAGTATAAAATGTGAATGTTTTTTGTAGCTAATTGTACTTTGAAACTGGCTCATTCCAGTTTATTGATTTCACAAAGGGGGTTAAATTGGCAAACATTCATATTTTTACTTCATTTTTAAGCAACTGACTAATAGTTCTATATTTTCAAACTCTGAAAAGAAAGATGAAAATTATTCCCAAATGATTTTAATTAAACAGAAATTGGCTTTGTGTCATTAATTATACAAAGAAAAAAGTGATATTGGGAAAAGAGCAAACACATTTATTTTGTACTGCCTAAAACTGCTTTTTTATCACTTTATGTGTAACAGTTAGTAAATGTCATTTACGTCCTCTTATGTATAAAACTGCCAAATGCTTTCTTGATATTTTATTAGATGCAGAAACAGATTGGAAACAGCTAAATTATAATCTTTACATATGGCTCTGTATTATTGTTTCTTCATCCTGTGTCTGTATTTAAACTTTTTTTATGGAAGCTGTTGCGCCTATTTATGAAATAATAAATATAGGTGTTTGTAAGTACATTTGTTAGCATCTTAAAAAGGATTTTTTTTAAATAATTACTTTTGTGGGCATCAGTGTATTTGCTGCTGATATGATTTTTTTTTCCTGTGAGATAAATAAAGCCAACCAGCTTTTGTGGCAGAAAAATGGAAATAAGAAATTGTACTTCATATGTTGAACTGAGACCAAACTGGGGGGAAAATAATTCCACTCTATTAAATAAAAAAAAATTTTTTAATCGTTCTTGCTAAGTTCAGTCCTGAGCTAGTATGATGATGATTAAGTAAGAGGAAACAGTGCAGCCAAAGACTGTGGTGGCAGAAACTCTTTCCCCTATTCTCTTCTGTGACAGGAAGATTTCTGCATATTCATAGGGGTTCTGTTGGTTGCAGGGGTCATTCAAGTGCTCATAAAGTAGAAAAAGAACAACCGATAGCTGTACAGGCCCTATAATCTACTTGAATTGCTAGACCAGTGCTATAATTCTGAAGCAAACCTTTACATATTCAAAGAATATCTCGCTTTCAAAAATGATCAGGAGAAAGGGATAATTATAATGGAGAGAACATCCACAAAATTTATTATTATTATGAAAGCACAAAGTAGAGTTCCATTATCCTTTGAGATATGAAGTAGCAGAAAAAAGTGATTGCTTGCTTCTTTTCTTGCTGGCCTAATAGGAAAACAGAAAATGAGAGGTCAACATTGAAGATGTGTAAGGACTATTGTCATGGATAGTGAAGAATAAAGCAGATTTGATAAATCTTGGATTTTAAGTGTGCAAATGAGTGCAGGCGAGTGAGAGGAAGAATGAATTATTGATCTATACTAGTGTTTCTCAACTTTAGCAACTTTAACTTGTGTGAACTTCCAAGTCCTAGAATTCCCCAGCCAGCATAGCGTAGCCACTGGCTTAGACAGATATTAAAAAGTGCATCTGATTTCCCATCTGTATAGTGAATATATATGAAACTATTCTAGATAATGACTCTGGTCAGCACTGTTCTTTTTTGATAGCTGACTTTTCCCATTATAAACTATATATGCCTACTTACTCTTATGATCTCTGACACAGAAGGGATTTCTCAAAATTTGGAAAAACAGGCTTCTTTTTATAAAGATAAACAACATCTGACAATGTGTGTCTCTCTTCACTGTTGGAAGCTCCTTAGATAATAATACACTATTATAATACATTTCATGATAAAAAAACAAAACCACTTGGTAGGAAATAAATCTACAACTATCATCCTAATGTTCTCCCAAAAATCTTTAAGGTGCTTTGCTTAAGCAGTTGGATTCTGCTTCATATATAAAATAGAGACATAATAATTAGTAAAAGAATGTTATTCAAATACCCAAGAAATACAGTATGTTTAGTTGAAATATTTCAGCATGTAAGAACTAATAGTGAAAGAGAAATGTGCTTATTAAAACAGCTATAGATAAGGCCTAATTTTATTATTTTTAGTCCATAGAGCAGGGGTGTCAAACTGGATTTCTTCAAGGGCCGGATCAGCACTGTAGTTTTCCTCTGCAGGTTGGCCAGGGTGGAGGGAGAGATGGGACAGATGCCTTTTGCAGCACCCTCCCAGCCAAAATGGGGCTCAGGACCATGTGTGCCCCCCGTATCTCATTTTTGGGCTGGACGGCCTCCTGCAGCCCTTTTCTGGCCAAAATGGATCGCAAGGGTTTTGGCTGGCAGAGTGCTGCAGGAGGCCGTCCAGGCTGAAAACGGGATGTGTGGGGGCCGAGCGTGGCCCCCCTGCACTCCATTTTGGCTGCCAGAGGCACCACGTCCATTACTATTTCCAGGCCAGCCCCGCGGGCCAGATTTAAGCACCAGTAGGCTGGATCCGGCCCACAGCCCTTGAGTTTGACATCCCTGCCATAGAGGAATTCATGATTGAACTCAGTTTATTTGTCTTTATACTCAGTTCTTTATCAGCACTAATAATTAGCTAATGTTTTCTATTAACTTTATTCTAATAAAAGATCAAATCCCACTGAAATTAATGCTAAAGATGCTCAATAAATAACTATGTGAATCAGACTTTACAGGATTTGATAGGAAAGTCTGTATTCTGTTGGCATCTATTTTAGAGAATCTGAAGCATAGTCCAAAATAGAAACACACGTAAATGACAGTTAAATGACATCTGCATGGAAATATTGCTTCCTGAAATTACTAGAGTAACAAGCTTACACAGAACATTATGAAAGTGCAAGAGTTGCTATTATATCCTAGAAAACTGAGTTTTATGTCCAGGAAACAATAGGATATATTATTTAATTATGTACTAGAATCCTAAGAATTAAAATTATAGCATGTAAAATGATAAAAACTGTCCACTGAAAAATATAACTTTACAAGTATAAATCTTTTGCAAAATACAACTGGAAGTAATTGAAAGATATGAAATGAATACAAAATATTATCTAGGCTAATTCTGTTGCTATTTGGAGAACATCTCAAATATTCTAATACATATAACCTCATATTAAACTGTGAAGATAAAGTGATAAAGTACCTTGGGTTGTGCATGCTTCAAAAATTATTTAGACCAGCATCCCTAACTTTCCAGCTTGGCAGCCTGGCCCAAGGCAGGGGGTGTATGTGAGTGGCAGGCACATGCACAAGTGGAGGATGCTTATGCTTGCATGCGAAGCTTAACTCGCATGAGCGGAGGGCACTTGTGCTTGCGCCAAAGTTCAATTCACACAAAAGGGGGGCATTTGCGTTTGTGTGTGAAGCTTCAGTTACACAAGCGGCAGACACTTGCGCTTGCACACAGAGCTCCACTCATGCAAGTGGAGAGTGCTTGTCCAATGCTCATGCAAGTGGAGCTTCATGCGTGTGTTCTTGCTCATCTCTCCCGCGGCCTGGTTTTGAACAGGCCCAGTAGTGGCCCAGGGATACCTGCTTGGACTACTGTAACGCCCTCTACATGGGGCTCCCTAAGAGCAGCATCCGGAAACTTCAACTGATGCAGAATGCGGCCGCGCGGGCGGTTACAGGATCTTCCCGGTTTGTCCGGGTGACCCCACTCCTGCGCGAGCTGCATTGGTTGCCAGTGGAGTACCGGG
>JANHFL010000697.1:471807-485818 GCA_032468155.1 Oxyrhabdium leporinum
AGATCTATACCAGTCTCTCTGAATTTTTAAGAACATCAGTAAAAAAATATAATCATATATATATATATATATATATAATCTACCTATCTATCATCAATAAATCTTTATCATATATCTCTACTTCCTACCTTGAGAGCAGTAATTATAAGTAGCACCTTATGGTAGTCTACCAGACATACCGCATGTGTTCTTGCAAGTCCTTTTTTTAAAAATGAAACTTGATCGTACATTTTTCTTGAAAAATTGATTTATGTTCCAAATTATATTCCTTAATACTATAAATTCCTGAGGCAGAATGATATAATTTATTTCATTTCTTTCTTACTTTTTAATTTTCCAAAAAGTCAAAAAGGGATGTGCCTTTTCTCTGGTTTAGAAAGGATGCCATGTGACAGTGCCTTCCCCAATGGCCTGAAAGCTAAAAGCTTAACTACTATGTACAGCTAGAACAGCATAAGAAGCAAAGTGAGGGTGGGCATATAGACTTAGTGAGCTTCTGGAAGAGAAGATTTGAAAACTCGATCTTTCTCTCTACAGGTCCTGCACTATAGGGCTGATGAAACAGAACCATGGTTGACCTCAGACAAATCATGCTATTGTTTTCTGCATTGCCTGAAATCATTAGATTTGCTTCAATAGAAGCCTGAAAATACATTTTTATATATGTACTTCTCAGAATAATCCCTAAATTGTTCATTACATTCAGAGGTTTTTCAAAAGTACTACACATTCTTTTTGTGTATTTTAAATTGCTACTGTTCTGCTATTGGGTCCTTTATTACTTCTCTAGCCCTATTAAATATAATAAGGTGAAAAGAAGCAACAGAGAATAAATCACCAAAGCAGCAAAAAATTGGTTACTTCCTGGGAGTAATGAAGATGAAAGATATAGGTAGTTCACATAATAAAATGAGCCCATTGAGTTTGTCAGATAAATATGATCTGCTGAAGTGGGACTTACAAACTAAGTTCAAGAGTCAAGGGAAACCCAGCATACAGTGAATTACAATAATCCAGTTTGAAGATAACCAGGGCACATAATAGTTATATTTAGATCAGAACTTGAAAGAAAAGGACAGACCTGATCGAATTCTCAGGTAACAGGACCAAATCCAAACCACAGCACTAACCGGAGATGATGTGGTGAGAAATGGTTCCAAGATGGCCACTCAATCTCGAGCTTTGGACACAATTCGTAATTGCTCAGTTTCTAAGAATGATCAGGCCAACGTTCTGTTTACATTCTGCCAAATGCTTTTCCCTACCTAACACCAACATTTTTGTTGTGTCAAAGCAGACCTTCAGGTGGCTCATGAGCATCCATTGGGACAGCACACTGGAAGCCCAACCATGTCCAAACCCACTGAAATATAGAGCTGGGTATCATCCACAGGTAGCCTTCAACTTAAAACCAGTCACTTAGCAACTGTTCAACCCCCAAAAGATACTTACAACCTGATTCCAAAGTTACAACATCCTCCCCCCCCCCAACAGTCACCTGATAGCATTTGGGGTCTTGGAAATCAGCCCACATTCATAGCCATTTGTAGCACCTTGCAGTGATATAAACGTGATTTAAATGTTTATGAAAACATATTTTTTTTCATAAACCAGTATTTACTTTCCGGAGAAAAAGATCTGATACTGAATGAGTTCAATTAATTGCCACAGAATCTTCCTAATGACTGTGGCATTGACTTTAACAATTGCTTCAAAAAAGATCATAAAATCAGGTCTGGTCACATAATGACCTGCTTTAGGACCATCACAAATTGCAACCATAATTGCCAGGCTACATTATGGTGGTAAGTCAAGGACTATCTATGACTCTATACCTATGACATAACAACCCATCTGGTTTAGTAAGTTTTACCAATGCCTACACATATATATTGATTATGAAAGGTGATACGGAAAAAAATCTTATGGAACACTACAAAGGCAGGGCACAGGAGCTGAAGAAAATATGCCCACTACTGATAGCTGAGTCAAGTCCTGCATGGTAGTGGAACCAAGCAAGAAAATGGTCATCCAGCCAAATCAGAGGCTGGAGTCTTCTCACTAACAACCATGTTTGGTGCAATCAAACACTGCCAATCAATCGAACAACAGGATAGACTGCCCTCATCCATCACTAAAAAGAGAGCTATTTCCGTATAATACCCAGTTCTACATATGGACATTGCGTCAGAATCATTCTCAGATGCTACAGAGCATCCTGATTTTGTTTTCCATTCCTGCTTTTCAGTTATCCTCTTCGCCCACTAACTGCACTGCACTGCACTGCACTGTACTGCAGTTTTTCCTATCTTATTAGTCCATATACCTTATTTTGAAGAGCCTCTCAGAACATAGCATTGAGACCAGGATGGGCAGCTGGAGGAAACCAATTTGTATACCTACAAGCTGGCTAACTAGCAAGCAAATCTATTGAGCACAGAATACACAGAAAGGCAAAACAAAGCAGCCTCCATCTTCCCCTCTCCACTGAAATTGCCATTTCACACTGTCTCCATATCTGTTTTCTCTGAGTAGAAAAATGGGTAGGATTGTAGCAAGGAAAAAGAATGGTCCATCATTGTGTCTAATGTTAGTATAAAAACACTACAGAATTTGTTACAAACCTTGGATAGTGAGAATCTCAATTTTACCACATTCTAAGTGACTTAAGTGTCTACAATATGATAAACTAGCATATATACAAAAAGGAGAAAGGTATAAACCCAGTAGTTCTTTTTCTTTTATTTTTTTGGTATTTTAATTCTTCTTGAACTTGTTTTGCGTATTTTTTTTCCTTTTATGAACACATACAAACACAAATATATATACATAGTATGAAGTACAGTAATTATAAATGGATATAAATGGAGACTTCAGTAACCAGTTTAAGACCAAAACTTTTATTGTACAATAAATACTTCGACGCAGATTTTCTTTTTTTTCTAATGTTATACTCAATTTTGTCTTTTTTTTCTAATATTTTACTAACGTTTATAGAGAAAAATAATTTTATGTTAAAATATCACTCCCCTCTTATAATTAATCTGACAGTATTTTTCTTTTATTTTCATTACAATAGAAAATAAATAATTTTAATTAATCCTGCAGAAATGTCATTGTATTGAAACCACATGTATCAAGATTTGCAACAATATAATTAAAAAAGAATAGCAACCCAAGAATTGGGATTCATAGAAAAATATATCAAATATACCAGAAAGTTACAAATATAAATGTAGTACTAATTAAGAGAAAGAATCTGAGGAACTAACAGTATATAAATTCTGCCAAAGCCCTCAATCTCTTTAGGGAAAATTAACTAATTAACAGACTGTACAGTTCAAACAATTTAAAGCAACTTATATTTATTATTGTTGTATGAAAGGCACTCATCAAATATTCAATCAAGAATATTTACATCTAATCCCTAGTCTTCATAAAAATTAACAGCTTTGATATTAGCATTCTTTAGAGTTTAATGGACTTCATGCCCGTAAAGAAATAGCATCTCAGTTAAATGAATAAAATAGCATCAATGCTAATTCCAGAAACTTGGCACCCTATCTTATGTATTTGTGATTTATCTTATGTGTGTTTATCTCATAATTAAGACTGTATTTTTTTCTTAATGGAAGCACTCTACATAAGGAGGCTATCCTGGCATTCAGTTTTCATTTATTAATGTCCTTGAGTTTAATAGGCCCTAAGACATAGACACTCATTAAACAAGACTTTCTAAGAGACCCTAACATTAATTTGGGTCTTTGCATACTTCGAGTTGCTAGGATCCCTTATCAACATCTATCAACAAGTAGTAGCATCCAAAAACATTTCACTGAGCATATCTATTCAAACTCATACAACATCAAGATTTTCTTGTGAACTGTGATGCATTTATTTAGGCAGCCATCTCCATTAAAGGCAGAGATGTAGCAGCTCCATGCAGATTCACCATATATTCCTGAAGGAAAATTGCCAGCATTGCCAGTACTGGCTGGAAGCTGTAATTCAGTCACGTTTAGAAAGCTATAGTTCACCAGCTTGAAGAAAACTAAGCTAAATGCTGGAACAAAAGAAACTGTGTTATTTGGTATTTGTTAAATAATGGAAAATATTTTAGTATTCTATTTTTACAATATTTTTCAAAGAACAGCAGAGTACTCTTCTTTCCACTGAAACTTCAGCAACTTGGCCCAAAGTCATTCAGTGAAGTTTATGGCTGAGCAGGTACTAGAACTTGAGAATCTCCATTTAGTTCCAATGGCATAAGTACATTTCTTCTCACATCTACCGTGTTTCTCAGAAAACATGACCAACCCCAATAATAAGCCTCCGTTTCGCCATCAGCCTTCTGTAAAGCCCTCTGCAGCTGTGAAATGGGCTCCAGATGGATGTGCACAGCACCCCTAGCCTCTGTTTCGTCACCAGAGCCTTCCAGAAAGCCCTTTGCAGCTGTGAAATGGGCTCCAGATGGACACGCACGGCACTCCGGCCTCCGTTTTCCTACCAGAGCCTTCCGGAGAGCCCTCTGCAGACGATAATAGAGCTCCGTATTGATCCAGAGCTCTGTTATCAGCTGCAGATGCCTTCCGGCAGGCATCTGAATGCAAACGGATGCCGGGGCGATGCGTGCGAGTGGTGGCAAGCAGCCACAGAAGAAGAGGGGCCATCAGTCGGTGCCACCGCCAGGAGGTGAGTCAAAAATTAGAACCCTTCAAAAAGAAGGCCTAGCCATTTTTTCGGGGGTCAAAAGAAAATAAGACTCGGCCTTCTTTTTGGAGAAACATGGTAGTTTCTCCTCTCTTTTCTATTTTTTCTTTTTCCCTTTTGTGAGACATTCAGCCTATCCTGCTATATTGGACCTCAAATAGAAAGAAGTTATGTTGACTGATCACCACTTTTCCCTGTGATAAATGGGATGCTATAGTATACACATCTATTTCTAAGATTCTGTAACCCTTTTCAGTTCAATACATCAGACCAATAAGAAGACTTTTCTAGCTTTCTTGGTTAGAAGCACATGTAAGGTATTTGTCAGAAGTATGGCAAAATAGTGACAGATAGACTGATTAATAAGATAATGAAACCTAATCACAGCAGTCATGGTGTCAACTCTGGTAGGCTGTCTAAGAATTTGCAAACTTTGGTAGTACCTGAGCATTCCGAGTATTGACATGGGACCTGTCCAGATGACTACAACAATATTGATACAAATATGAACATGGATGCATTTCTGTTTCCAAATGGGCTGCTTGTAAGAATGTTTGCTGCTGCATATAACCTTCTTTGCTGCGATAGGTCAAAGGTCTGTAGGTCACTATTGAGCTAACCCTTCCATGTGAATTAATCCAATAGTAGTTGATGTCTAATGATGTCTCTCCCTTTTATAGATACAGCTGGGACAGTGCTTGCATAAACAGACTGCTATTATAAAATGACAATTTGTCATCAGGGTGACATAAACCTTGGTGTTGCAGAGCTACAGGAAATTGTGAGCAGTACAAAAACAATCTTCTGAATTAAAGAGCTCTTTGTTTTAAAAAAGGCTACATGGAAAAGATTAAGATTACTGCATAATGACTTTTCAGAAAGGGATACAGTTCTGTGCACATGTGTTACAGGCAGAAGATTACACGTCCAGCCTTCATTAGCTACAGAATGCATTGGCAAAACTCCTATCTGATGACTCTAGAAGTTCATAGTGAATATAAGGATCTGACTAAGAGACAACACCTCAAGCATCTAAAAGCCTTTTGCAAAACTATAATCACTAGAGACAGAAAACCAATAAGTATTTTACCATGAATTAAAAATAAAATTGTACAGCATTTTGGATACAAAAGCAAAATGGTACGTCAGAGTGCAGAAGGGCAATCTGTACCTACAACTCCCTAAAGAATTTCTATTTTTTTCTGCGATTTTTCACAGCTGCCCCCCATAACTGCAACGTAATTCTAAGAAAAAAGTATGTCAGCTTTACAGAGTTGCTTACAGATGCTATACCTTGCCTTTAGCAGGCTACAAAAGCACCTTTTTAATCTTTCAACCCAAACTGTTGCACAGCTGTTGTTACTAAAGGTTTCGGCATAAGACCTATTTTGCTAGCTGCAGATTAAAGTTCTGCCATTCTACAAAATAGTTGAATGACAAGCAGAGTGAAATACTTCTATTTCTTCAGGCTATAAAATTATTACCTTTCAAACATCTTAGGCTTTGTTTTGGTTCTGTTTTGTTTTTAGAACAACGATTGCTAGGTGTTGCATGGCTTTGCCTGTTTCACTTCTTTGTTTTCCCAAAAAATAATCAAGAATTTATCATTATGGAAAGCAGAATGCTAGACTGGGTGAATTAAAATAATGTACTACTGCAATGGAGAAAGCAGCGCTCAATTTCAATGATTATAACTGGATTTAGATTAAAATGCTTTATCATGCAGAGTCAATTTATGAAAATTGTATTTCAATATTTATAGAATATTCCATATTTTCAAAAATCACCATGATAGTAATTATTCTTGGACATATGCCAGAAATGTAATCTCAATTTCGTATCTTTTCCCCCTTAAAAACCATCTATTTCAGTGGCAGTTTGACCCTAGCAACCAGAAGTATTTCCATTAAACATGTTGTGGAAGCAACAGAGGAGATAAAGTCAAAGAAAGTTAGGTTTTAAATTTGCATGAAATGAAATATATTATCTTTTTCTTTTTTTAGAAAACCTTATATTCCTTAGTTAATTTAACGTCTTTTGGAAAAAAAATCCACATTCTTAGTTCAACTATTTTCTTTAATATGCTAGCTCATTAAAGAAATTGTTTAGTAAGGAACAATACAGATTAGGAATGTATTGAGTCTACCTAATCTAAGTCATTCTAGAGCCTATGAATGTTTTTATGCCTATATCTGGATTGAGATTCAGCAAAGTATAGTTTTGTTTTTACATGGAAACAGTAAATACAAAATAGTGGATTGACAGTTGCAATACAAAATAGTGGATTGACAGTTCCAATACAATATAGTGGATTGACAGTTGCAAACAAGATAGAAAGTAAAAGGGAGTAATTCATACCAAATTTTGCAAAAGTTGGTGCAAGATTTTTGGAGTTGATATGTTTTATTTTATTTTATTATTTTATTTTCTAAGAAGTATTACTTGCTACTTTGATATGGAATGTAGTAGAATCAGCTGTGAGAAACAACAGATTCTGAATGGAGGTAGTGCAGAGCAATCTGTTATGCCCTGGGAAATTAATAGTCAATTACTTCATACTTCAGGGTTTGGATTCCACACAATCCAATGTTGTTTAATCCTAATATATATTGTTAATGTTCCTCTCAGCCCCAACACAGAGCAAAGTTAATATTTTTCACTCAACAGACCCTGGCAAGAATGATGAAAATCATATTGTAAAATCTGCTTTTTCTTTCTCTCAGAATCTCAAGGATGGCCAGCTGGACTTATTATATAAAAGCCATACCACTAAAGAAACCTGAGTTGAAGTACCACTATCCAGACAAAAGCAAAATGTAATAGTCAAGATATGATGCACAGTAACTAATATGCTGTCATCCAATCTAAGCAGAAAAAGTGGGGTACACATTGTATTATAAACTCAAATACAGGTAGCCTATTTTTATTCATAACACTTAGTTAGCTGGTGGATTTTGAAACTCGAAGATACAAGAACAGGTCTTGCACTGCACAAAAATATAAGCACATGCCAAATGAAAATACTAAATACTAAATTTATACCAATTTGTGCTTTAGAAAGAAGATCAGACATATTATTGGGATAATTACTATTCATATTTAAATCTGACATTAGTTATTAGTTAGGAATACAAATTCTTGGTGAAAAAATGTAGTATAATGTTCTCTAGTACTGGACGCAGAATATCAGAAATAGTGCTCTTGCATTCAAAAACTGAATGTCTGTTTCAATGGACATTTAAATGTTTAGCTTGCGGACATGGATTGCTAAATTTTATGTTCTGATTCAGCAGAGATATTTTTAAGTAAGTACTGATTCTCCCAAGTAATGATTGATTACCTTTAGCACAATAAATTACAGCTATTTTGATCCATGCCTCTAAATGTTATCTGAAATTATAATACAGAATAGGACTGTAATGTTGCTGCTTTACCACCAAATAAGCCACAGAGACCCTTTTGTGCCCAGGATCCTCTCTCATTTTTAAAAATGAAACTCTGCAGATGTGTAAACATTCCATACCACCCTTGCCAGATTCTACTTCTTGACAGAAGTCCAAGTTACAAGAAAATAGCACTTCTCAAGAGAGAAATCATACTAATGCTTTCTTTATTTTTTATTTTAATTTTGCTGAGCTGCCTCAGCTAAAGCTTGACAGTAAGGGTCAGTTCAAATTGGTTATATATTTCAGTTACTTTCCCAAACTTCACTACGGCAGTCTTATGAATAACCCTTTATGATAAGACACAAGTCCCTTTGGTGTAAAGCTGAAACTTGGCTAACGATAGAAAAATATCTACCACATCATGAAAGTTAAACACTACAACAAATCGTCAAAAGAATCAGAAAGAACATATATTACTTACAAGACATTAGTTATGATTCATGTCCATAGGAGGGAATCAATAAATTCGTATTTTTTTCTATAACTTCATTAGATAGCAGTAGTCAATATTTTTGGCTATGTTCTGCAAAGATAAGAGAATTCACTTTTAGATTGATAAACAGCCTTCCTAAACTTATATCCTTCTATGTATCTGGGGGATGGTAAGAATTCAAACACATTTGGCTGACTGGCTGGCTATGAATGTGAATAGAATTCACATTGGGGGGGAAATATGATCCGGTTTAACATTTTTAATCATGTAATATTTCATCTAGTCCAAATTCTAAATGATAATTTGACAATAACTAGTCAGATAAGGCATTTCTCTGACAGAATTATGTTTTCATTGAACGCCTATTAATTTCTGGTTCAATTTAAGACACTGTTGTATTTTAAGCTGTAAGTGACCCGAGAGCCAGATAGTTAAAGTTTATCTTTTTCTCATATATATCTAAATATTTAGCACATCATTTATGATACTATTTGGAATCTTTCTATCAGCTGATTCAAGAAATTTTCTCATTCCTGATATCCCTTGGCATTTCCAATTACAACCAAGGATCTGGTTCTTTAAAATGAGGAAACATAATGAGCAATTATTTTGGCTATTAAACATTGAAGTTTATTTTAAAAGTTGTTCTCTCCATTGGTTTTTAAGATGTGCAATAGTATTTAATTTTACTTTGGTTTTTTAATATTTGTTATAAACTACAATGAGCTCCTTACAGAGATACTTTTTCCTTTCAGAAAGCTAAATAAATAATTTTAGCTCAATATTGAGGCCATAATCATTTTGATGAAATATTAATAAGCTCTGTTTTATTCAAAACAAAAACACAAAGAGCACATTTGTATGCATTTTTTTCAGGAGTCCATTGAGTTCAGTGATTACAGAGTTGGAACTGAACTTTTTCACTTTGAAAATTGTGAACCAATGAGAAGCAAACTGAATATTTTATATCTATGTTAGTCACTTTCAAAGTGAACAGATTTTATTATGCTTTTTTCTATCCTGAGTTATATTTCTTGAAGAACTATAAACAACCACTGTTCCAGTTCTTTATTCCAATTTATACTATTCAAATTCCTGCCCTTAAAACCACTAGGGGAAAAAAAGACTTAGTTAGAAAAGTACACATAGCATTGCTTCTTAGTTTCCTTTTAAGAGTTAGATTTTGATGTCAGCAGAAAATTATTTAATTCATTGAGGTGAGTTGGAAAATATTGAACAAGTAAAACTATAACAGATCGGTACAGACTCAAATGACACAATTGGATTAAAATGTCACCAGATACAGCCGTTTGTCTGGATATGTCTCACAAGCAAACAGTCTGTTACCAAAACAAAACATTGATGGAAACCATTGCTCCTTCCCAGAAAAGATAGAGATGAAAAAGACATGCCAATTGATTTTATTATAAATAGCTTTTGCATTTTATACAAAAATCACTGGAATCTTTTTTATAATTGTTTCTTTAGCTTTTTTGCAATAAGCACACTTATTAGAATTTCTTGTACCTTTGAGTGTCTGTTTATGTTTTTCAGTTCAGCTTGCTGGAAGAAACAAGACAGTCTATTTGCATCTACTGCAATGAAATTATAAATGAGTGCAGTATTTTTGCACTAATATATTAACATTAGTTACACGAATGTCTGAGGAATTAAAATATCCTGATTAATAGTGCAAACTAAAAAGAGGGAATAATACAAAGGGGCAAATCACCCACTACTTTAAAATCCTGATTTGCCCCACTCCCATTTTGCCATTCAGTATCTTTTCTTCTTTTATTTTGCCCAACTCATTCAAGACTGAGAAAATATTTATGCAAGCTACTAAAGTAACTAATGAACCCAAGACCTCCTTCTGTCTCATCAATCTTGAAGCAGGACAATAGCAAGCCTGTCCACACTAAACCTCCCAAAGAATAGGTAAGACTTGTACTCAAGGTTATAAATTCAAGAAGAAAGAATATAAAGAACTCAATGATTCTCCCTAAGGGCAGTGAAGAACAAAGAGATCTATAGTATGACTCTAGGGAATGAGGGGGGGAAAGGTCTAAAGGGCATTCTTTGTGGTTTGAGTTAAAGCTAGGTAACTGAGTGAGCATTCCAATCGCCATAACTTTTGAGAGACTTAGAATCAAAAAGATGAACATGCATGAACAGATTGTAATCTTATAAGCTTCTGGTGGACACTCAACCATATTTCCTGCTACAGTTGCAGACTAAATCATATTTATTTGTTTATTTGTTTGTTTGTTTATTAGACTTTTATCCTGCCCATCTTGCCAAGGCAATAATTAAATGATACCCTCGTGAGTTGCTATAGGTAACTTAAAAGGCAGGAAGTTATCTGCATTTATTGATTGCAGCACTTGTCATTACTGTATCAACAGAGGTTAAGATCATTCATTTACTTTAATTATTCAGTTTAAATAATTACATTCTAAACCATTATCCCTTCAACTATTTCGGGACCTCATGATATTCTGGATTGCTCCAGGTTTCTTGCCTCTCCTGTCCTTGCCAGAACAAAATGGATTCTTGAGTAAACATAGCATCATAATACTAAAAAAGATGCACTACAGATTTATAGAAATGTGCTTAACCAAAGCTTTTTTATAGCACTGCTTCTTGTTTAGCACTTTAACTACATTACACCGGTTTTCCTTGTCTAGAAGTTTAACTTTGTCTGGATTGCATTTATATGAAGCTTAAAAAAGAAGTAACAGTGTTACTTGTAAGAGATTTGGTGATTTTAAACATATCTTTAAAATTAAAGAAAAATTCAATATCAACTATATTGAAGAAATAAGATTAGGCAAATATCCAAAGAAATAGTAGCTATGGCGTTCATTTATTATTTAGGAATATGTCATTTGTATTCAGACAGACTTTTAAGGAATTTTATTATTGTTGAAATCTAGCCATAAAGAACATAAACCTGACCAGTCCGTGTTTCAGCATAAACCTTTTAATGTACTGAATTAATGAGTATCATGTTGGTTTACTGCCACCAAGTGACCAAAAATGAGAAGCACTGAAGTTTTGCTTTGTTTTTTGAAACATAAAGTGGGCAGGAATTAAAAAGCATCAAGTTAGGGGAAGCTGTTTTACATTTGTTGAGATTAGTGGCCTGATAAATGATATATATGGAAGATGCTATTTCTGTATGGCCAATTCCACAAACCATTATTTCCATTTACATCTTATTTCATTGTGCTTAGACCTGAATTATAAAATGTAATTACAATATTTCCTTATTTCAACTGAAACTGAGATTCTGGGCAAAACTGATAGCAAGGATGGTGCAGAGTCTGAAATTTTGTGGAATTCTAGAGAGAGTTGATGATTGGTAAATAAAGTTGAATATCCCTCTTGCTGATCTAATATCTCTTCTTCCTATCTCCAATGCAGCCTTTTGAATCTCAATGGTACAATATCAAATTGACTGGACTACAACTGGGAGAAAATGAATAATATTTAACAACTTACCTTTTTCCATAGTTGATCATAACATGCAGATGCAAAACAAGCCAAAGAAGTTTTCGATGCTTGCTGTATTTTCTGCAGTCAAGAAACATTTTTAGAATACATTTTAGAATTAACAATTTAAAAAATCATTCTATTCTCTGAAAGTTATTTCTAATTGCAACCATTTTACTAAAAATATCATACATATCATGTTTGCCATCCTTTATGGCAAAACAATATGCATGCTCCCCATTCTGTGTTTTCACGATTCTGCTAGTAAATCACAGAGGAGGGAGTAATTGTATCAAGGTTATTGATGAGTTATATAGTTGAGTAGAGATTTAAACTGGGACTTTTCTGTAACTAAACAAATAGTCTATCAAGTAGACTACAATAATGGTAATACTACAATGCCTAATAAGGATTTTTATATGTAAAATGCAAATAATGTGTCATGTTTGAAAAAGAAGCCACAACTTCAGTTAACAAAATGAAAATGTGCTTTCCAAAGCTAAATGTGGACTGGAAACACCAATTTTAAAATTCTATTCACAAGGTAGTTTTTTTTAAATTAAGGTCAATGGCAGATCCTGGCATACTAGAAGGAACAATTTTTCAAAACTTTCATACATGTATACTTTTTGCCTTGTGGTTATTTGCTAAACACCTACTAAGGCAAATTTCATTAAATTGATATCTGCTGACAATTATTTCCCAAAGCCTGAGCTGGGTTAAGCTATTTTTTTTAAAGTATTTGTTGATCAAATTACCATTTGATTAAGCCATTAGAATTAGATTCATACTAACACATACATAAGATAGAATTTATGCTTTCAATCATTCAATTCTGTGTGGGTGTATAAATCAAGTGGCATAAATATATAAACAAATAATGGGTATAAACCTCATTAGACTACCAGAGCTGAGATTCTGTCTTAATTCTAATGCTTAATTCTCATTCTTCAGCCATTTTAAAAGAATTACCATTATTAGGGATGTCTTGCACACTTATTAGGGATATCACTGGTTTTGTGAGCTCTGCTTTCTTGATCTATAACTTAAACTGTAACTATGTTTTGAAACCATAATACAGTAATGGAATTCACAAACCCTTCTAGAATGAAATGAAATACCATGATTTAACATAGGAATCAACTGAAGTGTGAGTAGGTACTGTATAAGACAGCGGGAGGTTGCAGGTGTTTCTAAAAGGCAGAAGAAAATGCAATTACAGATTACACTAAGCCACAACTTGGCTTCACTTTATTTATTAAATATATCATTTTGCCATATACTAAGGTAGTTTAAAGGCTAACAATAAAACATTAAAATTAAAAAAATAAATAAAATTAGCATGTAACACGAGATTAACCATTGACTTGTAAAACATTATTTATGATTTAAGGAGAACTCAACTGTGAATTATTCAACATATAGTTAAACTATTTTAGCATATCTATGAATTGGAGTAGGGTTTGTCTTTAGCCCTAGCCATAAACCTTCTTCCTTATAGTCTTTCAGGAAAAGTTGTTAATCATTCTATAAGATTATTCACATAATTGTGTTTAAAAAGAGAACATATATAACTAATTCTGACTTGAATTATCTACATATTGTTTATAAGATAATTTAAAACTGTAAACCTTACACTGATATAGAAAACATTTCCAAATACTTTCTCATAGCAATAGATTAGGATTCTCTTTTCAAGAATTTATTTGACTTCAATTATGGTAGCTACTGAGCTAACCAATTTAAATTGCTCAAGAGAACTAGTTTCTGCAGCAGTCGGTGCCTAATAGAGTAATTTTATTGAATTGACTTTCTAATTAACTAACTTTAAGATGAAGCACCTTTTGCATGTTAGGAGCCTAGGTGGCGCAGTGGTTAGAGTGTTGAACTGCAGGCCACTTCTGCTGATTCAATCTAGCGGTTCAAA
>JANHFL010000697.1:489811-527817 GCA_032468155.1 Oxyrhabdium leporinum
CCCCCCCCCCCCCCCCACGGCAGGGAAAAGCACAGCAACCTTTTTTCTCTTCGCCCTTTCCTGAGTTTTGCCTTTTTCAAGACTATTTTCCTCCAGATGCATCAGATGACAACTTCCAGGAATACTCAGAGTTGTAATTCAAGCCTTTCGAAAGCTGCCCCGCGGGGGGGGGGAGGGTGTTGTCATCAACTGCAACATAATAATTATTGTTATACTCCACTCGGGTGCGCAGGCACACTGAACCAAGGTGGCTCTTGATCTTGCACCTTCTTTACACCCCAGAAAATCTACAGTAAGCACCCGAGTTCACAGGAGAAGAGGACAAGAAGAAGCCTTCCAAGGCAGGTGGCCATAAGCGGCAGGGAATTCCCGATTTTCCCGGGCTTCGAATGGCAAGAGCACATGCCTGCCACAAGGGAAGTTTGCCGAAACGAAAGCCGGCCCTGAAGGATGAGCGGAAAAAGTAGATCTGAGCCCAGCAAAGCGATCCCAACCAGCCGAGGAACCAGAGCCGAAGCTCCCGTGGCGGTATAAATGGGCGGCGAGGGCTGCCTGCAGATGGGCCCCTAGCGGCGAATGAAGTTTCTGCCTCTCTGCAAGTTCCTGGTGCAAAACAGAGCGCTGCGGAAGCAGGGTCGGGTCAGCTCCATGGCCTTCATTCGGAAGAGACGGCAGGAGCCGGAGCTCTACTCCAAAGAGAGGTAGGTGAAACACCCTGGGTAGAGCCAAGCGCCCAGTTCCTCCGAAGGAAAGGCTGCGGCAATGCCAGCGAACGAGCAAACGCTCAGGAGTTGGGCCGCTCTGAACGTCGCCCCTCTGCCGCGGTAGCGTCTCTCTTGGTGGGGAAATGCGCTGCGATCCAGAGAGAACCCAAAGTATTTCAGCTGCTCTCGAGCGGTTGGGGAGCAGGGAGCGGAACCCGTTCCCAGCAGCCACCGAGATCGCTTTCTTGTTCACTGGGTACAAAGAAGCGAGAAAACTGGTAACGATTTGGGCGGGAGGGGCGTGGAAGAAGGGACTCTTAATCGGTGTGTGTGTGTGTGTTGTTGTTGTTGTTGTTGTTTTGCTTAAAACTGGCATATCATCAACCTTCCTTGCGCCGTCCCGGTGCGCCCTATTGCGAGTCATAATCTTGCAATACGGAAGTCGCGTGGGGACTATTGTCTTGGGACACTGCGGTGTATGCGCTGTGTTGTCCGTCCTCTTAAAGCTGCAAAGGCTTTAATTCTAAAATACGGCAATTGGGGCGTAGGGACAATTTGCAATGAATTTCATGAGATGTTCAACTTTCGTTCAATAATATCCCTCTTAGCAATCCTGTTTCCTTCCGTATAAAATCGTAAAAACATGCTGCACGGTTTCTACTGCTTTGGTGTAGCCAACAAGACTACTATTGCATTGCGTACCACAAGCTCCTTTAATTAAACAAATTACGGTTTATCAAAGCAGTTTGCTGGATTGTTATGAAGGCGATAGCACTAAGCTAAATGGTGAATGTCTTAATTCATGTTGTGGGTAGTGCAGTTGAACCAATGAATAGAAAACAGTATAACTCTGCAACTTTAGTTTTTATATATATCAATCTCAGTTTTGTCCTGGAACTGATTTTGGAATAATGAAGAATTATGTATGAATATTCTCATTATTAACTGGAGTGCATTTCTATACACTCAGAATAAACTCTTCCAGACAGGAATTTTGTGACAGAGGCAAGAAAAAAAACCAAAGAATAACCACAAACTGTAAATTCTGGACAAGTTAGAAAACTTTTAAAAATAAATGCTTTTAAAATTTTTAATAATTTGGCTATCCACAGCTCATATTGACCTAAATTCTTGAAACTGATAAAATTTCATAAAAATATAAATCCATGACAATTTAGATGGAATTAAAATAAGTTTACAAGAAGCATAAAAGTGTGATTTCATTTTAAGACGATGCATCATATTCCTCTTGGGAACATTTGTCATTTTTCTTCCGTCACTACTTCTGTTTTGTTTTTACCGTTCTGCAGTAAGACGAAAAAAGCAAAATTGTTTAACTTTTAATATCTTTTTAGAAAATGGAACTAGAGATAAAAACATACCAGGCCCAAATAGAAATTAGTAAGGTTTATGCAGAAAACAAAATGAATCAAACTACTTTATATCTACTTTCTCTAACACCTATGAAAGGTAATGTGACAATTTGCCTTATTTTAACCCTAAAATTACGCAAAATAGATTTTTTTCATCACCATTCTCCCAGATTAAAAATAAGGAAACTAATGTTAAATCCGCTGCAAAGTAATTGTGTCAACATCCCTAAGTAGTAAACGTTACCTACAGATAATTTTCAAACTATGATTGCAATTGAGCCCAAAATTACAGTCATAAGTCGAGGCACCCAGTAATTTTCTGGTCTTTTCCACAGTGGTTGTTAAATGAATGCCATGGTCATTTACTGAACTACATTCATTTGAATGGGTGTTTTTTACTAGAAACGGACAAAAACAAAATCACAAAATGCAGTCATACTACCACAGAATGCCACGATAGATCTTAAAGCTAATCTGTCAGCTTGGGCATTCATGGGAGAGAGATTGGAAGGGGTGCCAGTGAGAAAATATATCTCAAAATAATAGTACAAACCAATGTATTAGCATCTGACTTGGAGACACAAGTACAAAAGAGCTGGATTTCCATCATGGTGTCTCTGTGTGCATGGCAACAATTTTTGTTATCATGGTGTTAGAAGAAAATTTTGATCTGTTCTGCAGCCAGGTAAATGAGCAGAGGACACTTATCTGAAGTGGAGGTGAAATTTAATTGACAGCAAATCAAATACTATGATTCAGCTCTCAAAAGGGCCACAAAATCAGAATGCTGAGAGTAGTAATATTTATATCAATAGTGAGGTTTAATTGTGAGGTGTGTACATGTGTAATTGAGATGTTTTTGCCTGGGAATCTGCAAAGTTCTGGTGAAAGTCAATTCTTGCCCTTCATGATGGGTTGATCTTTTTTAGGTGTGAAAATTTATGAGTGTCTGGGGTTGGGGAACTGGTATAGGCAAGAAGTATTGTGATTAGAAGATTTCTCTATCTTTGAGGGATCTTGCTTCCTGATTGATTTGCTGGTATCAGCTAGCTTCCTGAGAGACTGCTTTGTCAATTTCATCCTACATACTGTTGGAAGAAATATCCTTCTGGGTTCTGTTCCAAGTGGAGAAAAAGACACTGGAAACATAGCGACTGCTTGGAAAGATGGTTTAATGGTGGACAGCAGGACCACATAGTTTTGATGAATAGGAGATGTTGGCCTTGGAGATGTTGGGCGAAGAAAAAAGGGGAGAGATGCTGAGAGTCCCTTTGTTTTATACCGTCTTTGGCTTTGAACTTCCTGGGGCACAGGAAGAGTATCCTGATTAGTTGCTGTCAGAGGTCATAACTAGCTTTGTAGGTTGTCTTTGTGTTGAGTTTGGTTGAATCTTGCTGAGTGATGCAATGAAGGCCAATTAAATGGCTCTGCCTGAAGGAGGTAGATCTTTGTTATGTAGAATAGGCTGGCCCAGGCCTTAATGTCCCATTAACAAAAGGGGTGTATGTGAGTTTCTGCTTCTCTGAATTTCTACTTCTCTTTTAGGGGAAATATTCTGCCTTTTCAGTATATCCCAAAATATTTCATTTTTTCTAGGAGAGGGGTGGGTTTTAACTTCCAACAATAGGATGAAAAAGGTTAAGTGATTTTATATGTGAGTCATGGGAGGCTTTGCCTGCGGAATAGATGGGGAAAGGGGTTGATGTGCGGCCTGGCTAACAGAGGTGTCATGGAGGTTTTTACCTTCCAACAGTGGCTAGATGCAAATACCTAGGTCATCAGGCCTATAACTGGAGGAAAAAACCCAGTCTCTTTACAATGTTCTTTCCTTATTGTTCTGTGATGGCACTTCTTCAGATATTCTTCAGATTTTTGTGGATATTCCAATCAGTAAATATAAGTTAGAATTTTAGTACACACTTTTTTAATATGTTAATTATGCACACATATTGTTTGAAGGTTAGGCTCTAGAGGCATGAAATCTTACACTATATCCATTACAAACTAGTATCCATGGTGTGATATTTGTGCGGATTTTTGAAATGTGGGTTTTCATGACTCATTGATATTTTAAAAGGGAAGATTGAGTATATTAGCAAGTTAGTATCAAACTACTTGGAAAAATAATGGTGTTAGGCAGCATGGTGATTACTGCTGCACCGTTAAAGCTGAGCTCCAACAATTAAAGTTTCAAGTTTCACTGGTGTTGTAGCATAGCCCAGATCATCCTTAAATTAAGCACCAACACAAGTTCAAAAATAGTAGTCTTATTGTGCTCTTGCTATTTTCTCTCTTCCATGGAGATTCTGAGTAAAAAGAAGGAAGCTGGGGAAAGTGCCCTGTAACACATGACATTCAGGATCTACCTTGCCTGGGAAGGATCTTTGTGATGGGATCACACGTCAACATATTTTATTTAAAAGAAGTACTATATAGCATTGCAAATATTTATATTCACTATGTGAAATCACCTATAAAATCCCCTTAGCTATTTATAGGAACTTCATCCTTCAAAAAGAATGTAGACTTGTTTCCATTATTAATTGCATAAGAACAAAGCAGGACAGTAGAATAGAGGTCAATACTCCTTGAAGAATAAACTACTAGAAGAAATAAAATTTCTCAATAATCTTTTAGGTTGGATCAGTAATTAGCTGGACATTTTTTTAATACTGCTTCATTATTGCTTATTGATACTATTTTTTTCCCTTAAGGGGATACTTTTAAAGTTTATGCATCTATTAAGAAGTTAAAATCAATGTTGCAATTTTTTCCTAATGTTACTGTTTTTTTCCCAATGGGTAAGAAAAAAGCACTTCATTTGGGGAAAAAGGTGCAAGTAAAATTTGTTATGATTATCCAAAATTTCCAACATTAAACATATTTTGGTTATTATTGTTGGACGTATGTTTTTTTGTTTTGTATTTCATTCCTATTGATAAAACACAATAAATATATACATTAAAAAGATCATCCAAAATTTCTTTCCCTTGGATTGCACTGTGTGTGCCAAGTATCCTTAGTAATCAGATTTGCTTTCTGATCTGAAACTAAAACACTTCCAACTTGTGGTTAGTTAAACACATCAGTGAAGGGATGACTTTCATTTCCATGTCTAATTGTTTCCACTGCCAAACTACTTTTAGCTTTCAGCCAGAAGCTGCCTTCTTGGAACACTTCTAGCCTGCTCGTCATGTCTGTAAATCACGACAGTTGTAAAACTACTACCTTTTTTTGTGGTGGTTGTTAAGCAAATGCCATAGTTGTAAAGTGGCTGCTGCAATAATTAAGCAAATTAAATGAACTAGTGGTTTGTTATGAGTGCAGTTTTGTCATAAACAAGAAATAAATGGTGGCTTTCAGCAAACTGTTATAAAATGTGGTCATGTGATTGTGGGATACTGCAAACAGCTGTAAAGGTGGCCCAGTCACCAAGCGCTGAAGTTTAGTCATGTGACTCCCAGACAGGGCAATTGCTGAATCTGGGCCCTAAGTAGCCCTGAGGTAGGTCCTTCGTATCTTTGAATTGTTGCTAAGGACTGTTCATAAATCGAGGGCCATCTGTAATGTGTATTAGTAGCAAAGCACAGAGTTCCATTAACATATATTTTGTTTTTTATTATTTACCTCCCAGATTTTCCTTATTACTCCTTAATCTGGAAGAATACTACTTTGAACAACATACAGCTAATTACATTTTGAAGAAAGATGGCAAGGGAATAAGGTATTACACTCTTTTCATAAAAGGGAAAACACTAATATTGTGCTGTATGAAAATTCTGCAATAACTTTCTAATGTCTTCTAATGCTTAGGAAAATTAAAGGTTCATTTAAAATCTGCTCAAAATCAGTGATATTCGAGCCTGATGAAATAAGCCACCCCATTATTAAGGTTAGTAGATGACCAAGTAATCTCAAGAATTTTGGTTGTTTTTAACATCAAACACAAATGAAATCTTCTTTTTTTCTGTGAATTCACATAGATTCCTTTAAGAGATTGTGTTAAAATTGAAGCACCAGAATGTAGTGGGAATTATTCCTTTACAAGGTAAATGCTTTTAAAGATGTGTTAAACGCATATTTGTTTGATATCAACACAACTGAATAGCGTGATAATGTTATTTTCTTTTCCCCCAAATCTGTGTTTTAGTGGTACTTCTGGGCAGATTGCTATTTTATCTAGTCAAGTAAGTAATGAATACTCTAAAAGTCCTTGTTTACAACTTTTTAAATGTCATTTTTAAATTAAAATGCAAATTCTTGTGACTTTGAAAGATTTTTCAGAGTTTTGCCATGATCTCTGAAAAGGTTTCTAATTCAGACCAAACTCCATTTGTTATCAAATTTGTATTTTATCAAGGCAGTTTTGAAACTTCCATCATAATTCATACTGTAAGTGACAGTGGAAAAATTACTCCAGGAGCAATGCTTAATGATGATATATTGGTTAACACTGCAGAGATAAATCAGATTTCTGTTGCTGCTTGTATAAACTTGAGGGATACAAGAGATTTATCAAATAATAAGCATAATAATACATAAGGAAGGTCAGTGAGGGTATGTAGTATAACGATAGTTGACTTCAGCTCTGTACAACAGTACTATAGTGGGACATAAATCATGATGCTCATAAGATAAGCACCCCTGGTTGAACACAGACTACAAAACTGGTTTGTGTCAAAAGTGTAGATTCACACAACCCTGGCAGATAAACTTGTCAACTTTGAACAGCAAAGGTTTTGCCGCGCCCCAGACTCATTAGCTCAGGGAGGCAAAACATTTTTATCATAATATTTGCACAAGCAAATATTTGTTTTAGGTTTTTCAAAGCAGAATCATACAGAAAAGTAACAAATGGTATTAAGAAAAAAGACAAGAGATCTGATAGCTAATGTAAAATGGAAATAAAATGGATAAAGATAACATCAATCTGCATGCTTAATAAGTTCATAGGCATTGCGGAAGAACATATTTTAATTTTCTTCACTCAGGAAGTGATAAACAGCATGCTTGTCATTGTAAGATGTAAAATAATAGTAAAGAGGAAATAATGGGAACTCAGATAAGATCATGAAGCCAAAGAGTACTTCTATGACAACAAAGATCAGAATGTATCAGAATATCAAATATTCTCCTCTATCAAGATCAGAATAGTTAAAGCAGTGTACTTCCTAGTGGTATTGTATGGGTGAAAGAGTTGAACATTTATGGATAGCTTTTAATTGCAGCTTTGATTATGGTTATTAAGAGTATCATGGGCTAAAAGAACCAGTCAATGAGTCCTAGAAGAAAAAGAGGTAGTGAGGCAATGATTAATAAGCAAAAACTCTACAGATGATGGACTAGAAAAAATAACTGCTTGGTATGATTGGGGAAAATGAAAAGGCAATGGAAAGGAAAGAGGATCAGGAATATCATTCGAATGTCCCTGAAAGAACAATACCTATGATTTGCCACTATACATGGAAAATGGCTAGCTGGGTGATTCTGGGAGTTGAAATCTTAGAGTTGCTAAGATTAATAAAGACTGCACTAGAGAAACAACAAAATGGAGAATGTTTGTCCATAAAGTCACCGGGATTTGTGTCTGACAATATCACTAACAATAGGGAACTTTTAAGTTTTAAATAAAGGCAAAGTTAAACTAGGGTCATAGTGAAATATCAGACTACAATTTGGATTTGATTTTTGTAAAAAACTATTTTAAAATGAAAATGTAATTTTCATTTAAAATGAAGAAAAAAGGTCAGGAACATGATCTGAGAACTTTCTAAACAGTTGCTATCCATTCATACTTTATAAGCTTCCTTGCATTTTTGCTAATATCTAATAGCTACAGTATATTACAAAAAATAAGTACTAAACAAGTTATCCTTTTCTAAAGGCTTTTCTCACTAAAGAACAAAATATCATCGCTCCCTTTAAAACCAACAGAGTAAGTATATAGTCTTCTATTCAAAGAAAAAAAAATCAAATATTATGTAACTGTATGCTTTGTTTCTGAAAAAAATATTTTTTTTAAAAAAATAACTGTGTTAGTGTTTAAACATAATCTTATTTTAATGTAAAAGTATTACAGTGCCTGTTTATTGTTTAGGATATGAACTGTTAAATAAAACTTTTTAGGTGAAATATACAATGTTTGATTTGCCATATGTCATAAACAAGAAAAAGAGTAATAAGAAACTGGAAATATAATACAGCATCTAGATTAGAGTATTAGAAATAACAGGGATTAAATCTAAAATTTGTTTGCATAGAATACAGATGCTCAACTAGACCCTTTCCTAGGTTGAAGGGTTGTATGTGGTTTAACTACAGTGGGTCATAATATAATTTTAATTATCTCTTTTTGTCAGGGTCAAACTAAATATGTATTTGAACTGGATGTTGCTGGAAAAGTCGAAGATGTCATACAAGCACTTCACCAAGTATGAATAGTTGTTGGTTTTATTGCTGCCTGTAGCATGGGATTTAGCTAATGAAGCAGAGTAAACTCTCCATCTAGTCAAATATTTGAAACAATTAACAAATGGCTAATTCTTTTTCTTTTCCATGGTAGTCCTGGATTAAATGTGGCTAAGCAATCTTGCAGACTGCTTCTGCGACCCACAGAGCAATCTCTGGCCCAGAGGTTGTTGAAAATTAGTAGATATGTACAAAACCACATTTCCAGGCAATCAAACAAAGGAGAATTTTTTATCGGTTTCTTTTTTTTTCATTTGTAGCAGTAATGTGTATACCTCTGCTTAGAAATCTGTGCTTACAAATCATGAACTAGTAGCAGCACCTAGCCAACTTTGTGATCTTGAAAAGGCTAAGCAAGAATGTGCCTGATTTGTATTTACCTCAGTAAATTTCTTGGCTATGGGCTTCACTGGAAAACTGAAATAACATTACAGAAGAAGGCAATGTTAAAATCATTTCATAACTCTGCCAAGGAATCTACATGGATATAGTCACCAGAGTCAAACTTGAATCAAGGGAAGCACTGCTGCTGAGAATAGTACTGATTGGGACAAAATTCTTATGAATGCACACATATGGATCGATGTATAAAAATCTTGGTAAAGTTAAATTTGTTAATCTATATCAAGAATTGACCTTTCAGGGAGTGTATGAGACTCTTTGTTTACTGTGGTATTCTACTTTTAAGATCTTCTGTTACAGTACTTAAGTTTTTATCATTTCAAAATGATGATTGAGTAGGCTAATAGTTTTCAGCAGTTGTTATTGGGGAGCTCTTGATATAAAAAGGGTTCCTGGGGGATACATGTGGCTCTAAATCTATGAACTGTGACTCTTGATCTATGATTTATAATTATATATGTCTGTTGTGATGCAAGTCTGTAGATAAAAATGGATATAATGCAAAATTGGTAATTCTGACAGAAGTCTCAACTGTAGGACTTCAAATCCCTTATATCTGGGAAAATTTATAAATTTCATTTGATTGCTTCTGTTTTTTAACAGTTATACAGAGCATCGCACTTGGACAAGCTAGGGGACCAGGCTGCTATGGTAAATATGTACTATAGATGCAGTATTAACAGAGGGTAATCTGACAATCCTATTTGCATTAGAAATTTAAAGCTGATTATTGTTATTATTTTAAATCAGATAACTGCTATTCTACAGTCACGTTTGGCCAGAACATCATTTGATAAGAACAGGTAGGTTTCTCTATGTTGGTTCAGGAAACATCTCATCTTTTCTCTTTTAGTTATTTTTTTTTTAATTAACAGGCTTAGGAAAATATGAAAAGCAAAGAGTAGATCAGCAATAGAAAACTAAGTGTTGCCTAATACCGATTTACAATGTTTTCTCTATTTATATATGTTTATCCTACTATGCTGAATTCTGAATTTTTGAATCACTTATTTCTGTGACAAAGATAATCAAAGTCTAAAATATGCTTGGAGACTCCCTTTGTTGCTTCACATTTTATTGTTCAGTACTGTAAACTAGATTTCACGCTGGTTATAATATATATATAAAGTAGTAAATACTATATTCTAAAAATATGTGTAAAGCTGTGATAGAAAATTCTGGGATGTTCTGATAAGGAATAAACAGAAACTTACACTGAGCATGTCTTCATTATTTAAATAGATTTCAGAATGTTTCTGAAACGCTACATATGGAATGTAAAGCAGAAATGGTAACTCCGTTGGTAACAAATCCAGGGCATGTATGCATCACTGATGAAAACCTGTATTTCCAGCCTCTCAATGGCTATCCTGTGAGTAACTTGCATTTTCTAATCTGCTGCTATTAAAACCTTGACAAGTGTGCTAGCAAAATGTTCTACAAGTTTATACAATATGTTCTTTATTTGGCCCTCGTACAGTTCAGTCTCCAATGAATTCTGCCTTTAATGCAAATCAAACAATCCTGTCATTTTCTATAGGTGCTATATTTCTCCAGGCTGAGGAAATCTAATTTCAACTTAAGCCTGCTTTTTAAAAATATCCATATTATAATTAAGGATAACAATATTAACGCACACACACGTACTGGCCAGTTAGTACACTACCCTATCAGTGATGGAAAGCTAGTCTTGGATCATTTCCTAATTGGTGACTTATAGCACTGGACTCATCCAACTATTGTTGTGTCAAAGTAGCAATAAAGAGGACAGACTTATATCACTTCATTATGGCTCAAATGATGCTACGAAGATGGTATGAATTAATAAATGGAAAATGGCCTTAATGTCTATTCTGTTACACACTGATGATTTTGGGGAAAACAAGAATTAGGGTGCTATGGCTTGCATATGTGGATTTCAATTGGTATTTGAGATCCATCTGGCTTTTCTGCTGTGGTTAAGTTAAACTCTTCTATTTGTTGTCAAGGTTCCATACTATCTCAATTAATTAAGAAAGTCAAAGTGTTCTTGCTGTGATGCTAACAAACTAGAACGTAGATTCATGTATTTCCTTGTGGGAAGCCATGGTATGTTCTGCTCACTTGTATATGTTTAATTACACTACACAAAGTTTCTATAATGTGAATCTGTCCTTAACATCAAGAAGAAGTTGGCTTAATTTTTAATTAGTTTCCATAGATAAATAGCTGGCTATTTTCATAACACAGATTATACAGATTACTGAACAATCTCAGAAATTGCCTCTCTAAATTAAGATAATTCACCCATCCTCGTAAAAAAAAATCCCAAGAATCTTGCAAAATGATCGTTTCTTGGATTAACATTGAGACTCACTGTTGATAAAGTGCTAGAGGAGAAAATGCATCTTTTATCTAGAACATGTGACTAAAACTGGAAGAAATATGTCATCTTTTGACTTCTTTCCTTATAGAAACCTGTGGTACAAGTGACACTGCGTAGTGTCAGACGCATCTATAAAAGAAGACATAGCCTGTCACCTTTGGTAAGACAATACTTGCTTTTGATCCTTGGTATCATAGATGTGCTTCATGGGTTTAAATTTAGCTATTTCAATTCCTTAGGGAACAAGTATTATACAGTACAAAATCTTTCTGGATTTGGTGGAGCCTATTTCACACAACTGATACAAAATTACATTTTGATTGAATTTCCTAGAAGTTAGTTTTTAGAAAAACCATTTAACAAATAAATACATGATATAATCATAGGGGGGTTTTAAAGTGTATTTCTTTGTGGAAAGATAGATTATTGCTTTGATCTTGGAAGTATTTTGATAGTGATAAAAGCAATAATTTAAATGGTACCAAGTGCTTACCTAGTAAAAATAAATTAGTTGCAATGACATTTTATGTTATAAAACTAATGTAGACATCTCTTTTGCTATTGTGAAAACAATAAGAATTGGATAGCTATGCTTAACATCTGCTATGGATCCTGGTTAATTCAGTAATTTTGTTAACTTCATTACATGTCATTTTAATCTTTTTTTTTTATTTTCAAGGGTCTGGAAGTATTTTGCACCGAGAATTATTTATGTTCAGACATCTATTTGAAATTCTACAACACTGAGGACCGAGATAATGTCTATTTCTACGTGTCGACATATTTAGGTTTCAACAACAATTCTAATAAATAATATTGTGTGTGTGTGTGTGTGTGAATCTGACTAACTTCAGCTTTTTGTATAGATTTAGCTTTTATAGAAGATTGGAAGTATTGCATAGAAAAAGATCTCTTTATTATTTTATGGAGATACTTAGCAGGTTCTTAGCACCATCTTTACATTTGTGTATGATTAGCAAAAGAAAGCCATTCAGGCAAAGAAAGTTTATATCTTCTGTATGTTGTCATTTGATAATATCATCTACATGATCAGAATAGCAGCTTTAATATAAGGAAGGAAAATATTACAACTTGGAGCAAATAACAAAGATTAGGTATATATTTTGATTAAGGCTTCTGTTGTTACCTATGGCTTTTCCCCCAATATTTTTTAAAAAATTCTCTTAGCCAATAATATTTAGATTGGGTGGCAGATAGAATTATGGCAGAATGTATTAACCATTCAATTTACTTTAAACTTTAAATAACAGAGTTTAGTTGTTTTTGTCATAGTGGTCATTACAGGCACAGACCCATAAAAAGTAGCAATAGCAATAGCACTTAGTCTTATATATTGCTTCACAGTGTTTTAAGGCCCTCTCTAAGTGGTTTACAGAGTCAGCATGTTATCCCCAACAATCTGGGTCCTCATTTTACCGACCTCGGAAAGATGGAAGGCTGAGTCAACCTTGAGCCGGTCAGGATTGAAGGAATTGACTCCTGGCAGTGAGCATAGTTAGCCTGCAATACTGCATTCTAACCTCTGCGCCACCACAGCTCTTATTATGTAACTATAATAGTCACTATTATTATTTTTTTTTCCTGCTGGACTTTTATGCCTGTTTTATTATTTTGTTTTTGTTAGAAAAAATACTGCTGAAGACTTTGAAAACTAGTAAAAACTGAATTTAAATAAATTTGGAAGCCCAACATTAGCAAAAGAGCATGGATAGAGTACAAACATTAGACCTATACAACACTTCAGAAGTAATATAGAGAAGGTGCTTCAAAATGTGGAATTCTTTAGACCAGCCAGTTTTTTTTCCTGCAGTTTAACAGCTGCCTTAAGTAGTTGCCATGTGATACATGTAGTCTTCAATTTATGACCACAATTGGGACTGAAACCTACATTGTTAAGAGCAGCACCTCGAAATGTGTGTAGGGTCAGGATAAAAAAGGTTAAAGTCCTCAAAGATTAAACAAAATCTTTAATATAACTGATTTTTTCCCCCATCATATTACATTAATTTGTATATTTTAATGCAGGCAGATCACCTCCTCCATCCTCACCCATCCCAAGATTCTCATTGTCAGCTTTTTCGCCATGAAATTTCCATGGAAGACAATAGCTTAGAAGACAATTACTTAGAAAAACTAGCGGAGGATTGTTCTTAATAATTGCTCGTTTTTATATTAGAACATAGACATATATAGAATAGGGATGGCAAGATAATTATTTTGTGAGGAATAGCTTCACCCATTTCTCATAAATCTGAATACTTGCTGTTATACCTGCTTTATCTGATCAATGATAAGCAATGGCTCTATAAGCCTTGTGAGATAGAAATTCAGCCCCATATAAGTTCCTTGGATAGTCTTAATTGCAAATTACATAAATTTCTTTTTTGCATTCTGTCACATTTTCTGTATCCTAGAAAATCATATTACGGAGCACACTGCGGAGAGCTACATGTTACAATGGCAACGAGGGCATATCTCAAACTACCAATACCTTCTTCATCTCAATAATCTGGCTGATCGGAGCTGCAACGATCTTTCCCAGTACCCTGTCTTTCCATGGATCATAGCAGATTATTCTAGCTCAGAACTAGGTAAGATTTCTTTGGAGACAAACAAAGTAAATGTAATGGGACAATCCAGACCAGGTACCCTGTGCAGTTGGATGCTTGTGCTATCAATTCATTTTCTCAAACTTGTTTTCAAATGGAATAGTGTCTAGTAGCAACATCATTTTCAGTATTGGTATATAAACTTGATTTTAAAAAGTTGCACAGCCTGCTGCTTACTTTGCTACATTTAGACTTTCAAATGAATTCTCAGGGAAATACAAGTCAGGAAACATTAATAACAACCTGGGGCATGAAGATAAGAGATTCAGTAGGTACTGTTGCAAAAACCCATTCATTTCAATTAAGGTTGCATAGAGTTTCACAGCCTGCATCGTAAGCACTAACTTTGACATGTTATTCATAGAAAGTAAGGTTCTTGAATAGATTTGGGAAGGGTGGTTTGCATATATATTTTCTGCTTATCTAAAAGAACTAAAAAAGAGCTGTTAGCATTTTTTTTTAAAAAAAAGACTGTACATTTTCAGTATGGTTTTAAATAAAGTTGCTTGCTATCTGAAATCCAAAAATCTAATTTCTCTGAATTTTCAACTTGAAGAAAGCATAAAAATATGTATTTTACCAAAATAGCAAAACTAAAATAGTCTAAAATGGATAATTGTGAATAAAAAATATCAAATGACTGAAACTTCCAAAAACATGTGTTTTATTTTTAAATTGGTTATTTTAAAATAAATTTAAAAAGAATCTAAATAATATATATACATCTGTTATAAAACCCCATTATATTAGATTCTTTTTGCAAAACGTTTGTCCAATTGATTGTTTCATTATATTTTTCATATTGGTAATACGTTGTGAAAAAAAATGTTAAAATATTAAAACATAAAATAAAGGAAAACTGTATTCATGAAGTATTTGGCTTTTGGGTTTAAGAAGCTAATTAAAAAACTGGAAATGGGGTGTATTCATTAAGTATATACTTGCTGATTTGATTGTGAAGTGAAAATTGGGCTAATTTTTCCATATATTTTTTTCATATATTTGAGGATAGAAAAAAATTACTTTTCCACCAAAGTAACTACAGTACAGGTATCTGAAAAAATGAAAATTTTCAGTGAAGTTTTTTTCCTTACACTTAAATTATTGGTATCAGTAGACTTATTAGTCTAAATTCTTCCCAAGGATTACAATTATGCTTTAAAGACTGATGAAGAAAGTATACATCTAATTAATCCTAATTTGATATCTTAAGTTTTGTCCATATGCTGTAGAAAATAAAATTGTCATACCATTGTTAGTATTATAGTATATGTTTACAAATGTTCTTTTTTTAAAGATCTAACAAATTCAGAAACTTTTCGTGACCTTAGTAAACCTGTAGGTGCACTAAATAAAGAAAGATTGGAAAGATTACTGGTATGTAGAAAAACAGCTTGTTTGTATATTTGTGTGTGTGTTTGTGTGTAAATTAGTTTTATATGTTAAAACAACTTTTTTGTTTATTGTATTTTAAGTTTTTTTTTCCTAGTGAAATGTTTTAATTTGTTATAAAAGATAGTTGCAAAATTGATAGAACAACTGGTTTTAAAAGTAATTGTTAAAGAATGTAATTTTACCTGTATATATTTGAGCGGGTCTAATTTCAGGTGGAATTGGAAGGTGATTACTTGGTAAAGGTATCCAAATGTGAATACAAACAGATGCATTGATAGAAAATGAGAAAACCATAAAAGGATTGAAGATCCAGTGGCCCTTCAGGTGTTCCTAAACTAAAACTCCCAGCACTTCCATCATTGCACATGTATTATTAAGCAAAGCTGCTACTTTTTTGTGGTTCAGCAACATTTAGAATGTTTTTTTCAAGTCTGTAATAGAACATAATTGGCTATTATCTAGGTGTAAAGAGCAGCATAGCTCAAAAGTTTATAGGTGATATATTTGGGTTGAACTGCTAGACTATCAATAAAAGATAAAATATGTGACTATTTCTAACTAATTTTATTAAGAAAGCCTATTTTAACTCAACATTTATATACAAGAGAAGGGTACAAAAGACTAGTTTAGAATATCTTTCTAAGGTTTTCATATGCAGGTTGCAGTGGTTTGATAGGTATTTTTTCAAATATTTTAGGATCAGATTATACTGTGCATATAAACCTTTTTTTAAAACTGGATATGGGGAAGAATTCATCCAAGTCCTGGAGTCCAGCATGTTTCTGCAAAATAATACATTTTGTAATTGTTCCCTGTGGCAATCCACTGAGATTGAATACTGTATATAGTTGTGACAGTGACTCATTTCAGTCATTGTGGAACAATATGCACAAAAAATGCTGACTCACTTTTTAATATAAACTCCATGTAATTACTATAGAAGAATGTTATCCCTGAACTGATTCTCTCCATTTCCCTCTCCCTTTTTTTTGCCTTTCTTGCATTGATAGGTACGTTATCAAGAAATGCAAGAACCAAAATTTATGTACGGCAGCCACTACTCATCACCAGGTTATGTTCTCTTTTACCTGGTCAGAGTTGGTAAGATATATGCAGAGGTATTTCAGATAAAATCGTTATGGTACTTCATTGAATATATGTATCTAACCTCTTGTTTTTACAGCACCAGAGCATATGCTTTGCTTACAAAATGGAAAGTTTGATCATCCTGACAGAATGTTCAACAGGTTAGTTTTGTATCTCACAACCAGTTCAGATAACTTTTGTGTTTGTCACACTTGCAGTGTTGCTTTAAACAACAACTGGTTATTCTCTGTACTATTCTTAACTAGTATTGCAGAAACCTGGAAGAACTGTTTAGATGGGGCAACAGACTTCAAAGAGGTAAATAATCCTCTTATACTTCAATCTGTAGTAATTAGCTTCCTTTATGTTGCTGATTGAAATGCTGCAGATACGTCATCTAAAAATGAATTTCCATCTAACCGGTCTAAGAAGTTACCCCAGCTTTTGGAGCCTGTCACACAGGAAATCTCAAGTTGTTAGCATCCCTACTTATAAGACTAAGATAATATTGGACTTCTTCTAAGGACCTGCAGCCAGACATGACTTTGATAGATTCAATGTAGCAAACTGAAATATGGTTTATTATTCACTGAAATTTTTTCTGATAGATGCTTCATGTTATCATATCACAATAACTAATTATGAGCCTGATGTTCCAGAATATTATCTAACCATCTGCTAGATGTTTAAATATAAACAGGAGTTTGAATCAACATTTGAAGCACAAAGATATGTTGTACAGTGAAAGTTGGTAATTAAATATTCCCTGCTACGGGTAGGTAAAACTATAGATTACATTAAGTGCTACCATGATTGAAATGGTATAAACACAGTTGAAATAAACAAACCAAGCTTTATAAAACATGGACTTTCTTTTGTAACATATAACAACTTTTACCTATGCTTTTTCTTTTCTGCCAAAAAATCAAGCATAGGCTTTATGATATCAGTAATGGCATCACATCTTGAAGAGAAAACCTTGAAGAATACGTCTTCAACATCATTGTCATTTTATACATAACTGATCATTCAGTTGCTGGCTTTTATCCAGCAGAATAGTGCTTAGTGGAGTTTCAATAATACTCTTCGGATTGCGAAAACAATCTTCATGATCTCTTATCCTCTTGCAGGCTTTGTAAAGTTGAGCTAGAGGGCATAAAAGCCATTACAGGGAGAAATGAGAATCTTTTCCATTTCTCTTTCCTATACTAAAAAGCTTGTGTTGTGTTCTGTTTAGTGTTTATTTTTTTAATCAATACATGGAACCTTTGCATTAATATGTGCAATAGAGATCCACAACTGTAAACACATTCAAGAAAAGGCAATCTTAGTGTAGATTAAGATCTACTGTTGTACAAAAATATGGATGGTGGCCAATATAAATCTTTGTACTGTGGAATCAAGTGTGCTAAACTTATGCACTTCAAGATAATTTATTTCACTTTAAAAGATGGCCAAGTTAACATTCATCTGGCCAAACTGTTGCTGACAAGCAAAAAAAGATATCCAATTTTGGCTGATAAGGTAAGAAAATAAAGTCTCACAATATTTGGCCTCAGAAGTTTCCTGATACCAACTGTAGCTTAATGGTTTACTTGGAATAGTCTGAATCTGATAACTTCATGGTTAATGTGAATGCTGTATCTTTGATGTTCTGACATGTTGGTGATAAATGCCCAAACTTAAAAATACCTGGCCAACAGTGCATTCTACCAATTCCTACTGTGCATTCAACCCGAGAATGCAACTACTGTTCCATCTTCTGTTAGGAGTTATTCAGGTTTGGATTTTCTTTTTGAAAGAGTGCAGTCTGTTGTGTGACAGTGCCTTATGCTGGCTTTTGAAATATGAATAAGCACTAGTAAATGTTTTTCTGTAATGCTGCTATGAATATAAATACAATTTTGTTTCATTGCTAACAGTTCCCCACTTTTCTTTTATCCAGTTAATCCCCGAGTTCTATGAAAATGATTCTAGTTTCTTATTAAATAATCTGAAACTGGACTTGGGGAAGACACAAGGAGGAAAGATGGTTGACAATGTAGAACTTCCTCCTTGGGCATCAGGTAAATAGAACTTTAGGTATATCTATTAACTAGATTCTGCCTCAGAGATTTGCTCTCACACATTCAATAAACCTCTGGAATAACCCATTTTTCTCCTGCTCTGGGCTTTGAAGGTAATTATGACAAATTGCTGAATTGCTGATTAATAAAAGCTTCCTGTGCTTTTTTAATTAGTTTTTTTAAGGGTGACAGGAAAGTGTGAATAGAGGTGTGCTGTCCACAACAAGCAAGAAATTTGGATATTATTTATTTCAGATGCCAATGATTTTCTCCAGAAGAGTCAAGATGCTTTAGAAAGCCAGTATGTGTCAGAACATCTCCATGAATGGATTGATCTTGTGTTTGGTTATAAACAGAAGGGCAATGATGCCATTGCAGCTCAGAATGGTAATTTTGATATAGATATTTACAGTTCTTAACAATTATTTATACATTTCAGCTGTATGGCTTTCTCGTATAGTAGGACTTCTTTGATAGGCCCCACCCATTACTGAACACATAATATGTCATAATGTACCAATTTCTCTTCCGCATCTGTTCTAAATTATGAAGCTATTATGTATTTTAATTAGAGTGAAAACTAGTAATTTAATTCGTTTTAAATTGTATTTTAAATTTTATATATTTATGTTTTTATACTTGTTGTGAACCGCCCCGAGTCTGCGGAATAGGGGCGGTATATAAATTGAATAAATTATTATTATTATTATTAAACAGATTCAAGCACATTTTAACGACACAGTCCTAGATAAGTTTTCTCAGAAATAAAGTTTATTATGTTAAGTAGTATTTGCTGTCAGGTAAAGGTTTGCAAGTATTGCTGATTTTTGTTCTATGCATCTATCTTGCTTATTAAATTTAAGTTTCTCTTTAATTGAAGTTACAGTTACAGGTCATAACTAATCTTATAGAAATATAGATGGAAATAAATTATATCAATTTGGTGTGGCTTGCTTCTGAATAGCCACAGATATATTTCCATTTTAATTAAGGTAGTAAGATGTTTCTAAAGTAGAGTGGGTTGCTTATGTATTCATTAATAAACCAGATAGAACTATCTATCACATTTGACTGCTACTTGAAGTAGCAAAGGAAGTTCAGCTCTAGGACTTCTGCAATAAAACTTTTACATAATATATTGTACTTTGATTTAGTGGATTTAAAATTAAATCTGAAAAATATCTGCTGGCTCAACTGGGTTGCAGCTAGGCATTGCTTGGCTTCTAAGCAATGCTGCTGCTTGCTTCTTCCACTCTTTTCATTGTCTTTGGAAGCTTCTCTACTTCTCGGATCCATAAAGTTGGACAATGATCCTGTCAACTATTCCTAGTTTCCAGGTAGCTTCCTGGATGTGCTCAGGTTTTGATATACTAATCTGCTGTGTTTGTGGTTTCTGGAGTTGTCTTTTATCACTGGACTGGTGCTCATGCTGCCTCTTGGTTCTTGGGTACAGCTCTCCCTCCATCCCTTCCTCCCTCCCTGCTTCCCTCCCTCCCTTAATGGATATTTGGCTTTACTAGACATCCCTTCACTGCATTAGTTCACATAATCAAAGCTTGTGCCTCTGAGAAGTAGTCAGCTTAAGCCTTCAAAGGCACGAAGAGGTGCAGTTAGCTTTGTCTGATACAGATAATTACAGAAGGAGGAGAAATGGGTTAAAATTTTGTTTCAGAGAGCTAGACCAATATTTATATAGCACAAGCTGTATGAGTGTTAGAAATTTACATCATCAGAGATTATAAAGAGAAGACTTTTTAGATGTGGAGCAGTTCCAGAGTTAGAACTTTAAAAAATTATATAGCAGACAATAAGTGCTATGTGTCTTGATATTGATTATAGCTGAAATTTATTGTGTACAAATGACACAGCATCATGTGAGAGATTGTAGAATACTTCTTGATTAAGAGTCTTGCCATAACAATTGTATTTCCAAGTAAGTAGCATACTTCTTTGCTTCTTTTTAGTATTTCATCCTTTGACCTATGAAGGAGGAGTAGATCTAAACAGGTAACCTCTATACACTTATAGTGAGAATATAGTATTCATTTCCTTCTATTACAAATCCTGGTTTTAATTACAAGTTTTATACATCTCCCTTTAAGAAAATGCTATGTATGATGCTTAACAGCCACCTACCCGCAAAAAGAAAAAAATGTATTGCCCCAATGCAGTTCTTTAGCATAAATCCTGAGGTATCTTATATGCACTCAAAGGAGATACTGTGATAGTCTTTAGACAATCTTTAGGTTTGCAAAAGGATATAACTAGCAACCTACCCTTTAGGAAAAACCTTAAAAAGAATGGTGGAAGATGCATGTTCAGAAATAGTAGGCTGAACACAAAATGTATTCCATATCCTGAATGCTCCAATGCCTGATGGAAGAGGAGGCACTAAAAACTCGAGGTGGGCATGAAGAGATCAAGGATAATCCTGAAGAGGGCATGACTACTTTATTGAAACCCTAGATAGGATCACTACATACTGCAACATTTTGGTGCATAGCCCGCTTATAATCCTGTACATATAATGGGTTGCTCAATTTGGAAAGCTGCAAAACCCACACATTAGTAATTAAACAAATCAGTGGCATTGGGCCTTTCTCAATGCCACATTGCTGACTTTGTAAACATTCTGAGAATAGTTCAAGATTCTCATATGTTTCTACTCCCCTCTGATTCCAAGTTTGGTATTGAGATCATGGTTTGTCTAAATCAAAGTTTGCCTTCTGAACAGGACAATTTTGGTGTAAACATAGAAGCTCTTTCTATCAAAATAGTATTTAAAAGGGTGATGTTAGAAAAAGCTGATTAAAAAACACAATACATTCCAAAGTAAATTTCTCTTCCTAAGGCTTTGTAGACTTTGCAGGCCATTTTGAAGTTTTTGTGGAATCTGCATGTGAGTTGTGTTTCCATAAATTAATTGTGCAATTAGCTACTTAAGATATGTAAAACCTTATATTTACTAGTTTAAGAAATATGCAATTGTGGTTAATTCAATGTTGTAAAGATTCCTAAACTGGAATTGAAAAACATTTCATATTCTCATTCCATATTGTTTACTAGAAATGAAGTTGACTCTAAATTCAAAATGATTATCTACAAAAAGGAAGAGCAGAAATAAAAGAAAAAATAGGAAAAACACTACTTTTTCAGTTCAGGATTGCAGGTGCTGAAAAATGTCCTCCTACCAATATATATCCTCAGATTTTCTGAAGATTTCTTCCTGCCACTAAATGTGTGTATAAGTCATATAAAAAGCAAGAGCAGAACAGAAAAGTCTATAAATGTATGTTTAATTAAACAGTACCAAGAAAATGAATTGCCTATAAATAACTCATGTGTAAATGCCATTCATTCAAAGACTTTTCTCTGTCCTTCCAGCAGAAATAACAAAAATAAGAATAAAAGCAATAAGATATTGGTTGGAAATGGGAGAGAAAGGGAAGAAATAAACTGAGTAGGGATAAAGGAAAGACAAGAAAAGTTTAAAAGGAAACAAAGAAAAAGAAGGCCTGTTTGGTGAGAAGGGTTAAATTCACCAGACAAGCAGCTCCTTCAAAGCCATAGTCGTCTTCACAGCCATCTTTTCAACAACAATGCCTGCATCCCTTTGCATTTCATGCCAAACAAAGTAATTATTTGAGGTGAAATCCATCATTTTCCTATTATGTTAGAAATAATTTAGTGGACATTATAGTTCCTGCCACAGAGGTAAGGCGAAAACATTCTGTCTCTTGAATCCTATAAACTATGAGAACTATTATTGGTAAAAACATACAGCTTTAACCTAGTATAATAAATATGCCCAAAGGTGCTTTTTCCCAATAGGCAACTGGACTTCCTTGGTTTTCTGTTTGGAACTGTTTTACCTCATCCAAGAAGATATGTCAGTTCTAACCAACTAGTGGGGAATTCAAGGATTTATATTCTTTGCAGTCATATATATATATATATACATACACACTATGATATTTTTCTTGGTACAATGCAAAATCATTTTTTCTTCTCCTGAAGCATTATGGACACAAATGAAAGAGTAGCTCTGTTGACGCAAATCTTGGAATTTGGACAGACTCCAAAACAATTGTTCACAATCCCACATCCAAGAAGGATAATCCCAAAGTTAAAAAGTTGGTCTCGAGCATCTAGCCATAGCCCTTCAGTGACTGAATCTTCAGGTAAATTTAGTAAACTTTTAGATTCTTCTTATTGTTCAGCTTATTGTTTATTTTAGTCCCTGAATTCACTATCAGGTTTGAGCCCCATAGAATAACTTCTGACCTGATTACCTATAATGTGGTGCCTCCTGATAGACTTATAACTGATACTTTTTGGGGGGGAGTGGGTTATTTAAGAATTATCTGAAAGAACATCCTATAGTAAATGTACAATTTTTTTACTTTCATCTTATTACTTTGATTTTATGTTATTATCATGTTTGTCAGTTTCTCCAGGTGAAGAATCTTTTGAGGATCTGACAGAAGAAAGCATCTTACTTTCCTGGAATAACATGACCAGTTTAAAACTTGATGAGCAGTACAGGATCCACAAAAGGTAAGTTGTAGCAGCCAGATGGGCAATTGTATAAAATGAAACAATATATATTTTAAGTTACCGCAATGAACTGCAACCCTATTACAAGAAATGAAATGCTTAGCATAGGGAAGGAAATTTCTTTTTTTTTGTCAATCAATTTTTTATTTTATTCAAAACATTAAAATAAAACTCCAAAAAATGAGAAATATCAAAATGGACCACATCGAAAAATAGTACATAAAAAATCCAAGCAGACATACACATAAACTGTGCTGCCTAGTTGAATACTGATAAATATATTTCAAAAATAATAACTCCTCCCCTTTGCGAAGCAAGCACACAATTTATAAATTTCTATAACACTGTTACCCAACCCACTTAGCCTGACATCAGTCTACTATATGAAACCATAGTTAACAGGTAAAACCAACAACTAAATTAAATTTCAAAACCCTCTTAAGAATCTATTTATTATATTTCACTTGCAGAAAGTTCACAGTACTTCTGGTCCACCATAAGTCACCACAATCATTGTCTCTGGTACATCCAGGATCAAATATCCTCAACTGATTCTTAGTGATAAGGCTTTTCCTTAAGATATTAATTGGGATACTTTCTAGCAGTTGGATTTTATTCCCCAGAGTCATAATTCTCTGTTGTGTGTATTTCCACAGCATTTGTTGTACAAAAAAGTATCCTTTCTCAGAGTCCTCTAACCAACTTGTAATTTCTAAGTCCGCCTCAACTTTCAGGACTGCTAGCAGCAAGTTACATTCCAATCCATTTAATTGTAAATCTTGTAGTGCTGTTACTTGCCATTGTCTGATTGCCATTTTTTAAAACCATAATTACTTTATCAAGCATTTTATCTAATTTTTCAAGATGAACTTGTAAGTTGAAAAGTATTATTTCTATCCAGCTTTACCAATAAGCTTTGTCTTCATATATTTGTTGCATTTTGACTATAGTTTAATATAATCAAAAATACCTAAGTAGTTAATTTTCATAACTGGATCTTTTATAGCTAGTCATAAAAAGTTCCTCCCAAAGACAGGAAGAACACCATAACAGATAAGCCTCAAAACACAGTGAGAAGAGCTTTTCTGGCATAAAAAGAGAGATTTTTGTCAAAAACTAAAAAAATTAAGACCGGGGTTTTTTTTTAAAAAAAAAAAAATGATAGAATAGTACGATACCTGTAATGAAAGTACGATACCAACATAAATAAAATCAGATCTCTTTCACTAGACAAAGTTGCCATGCCTTCCATGAGGACAAAACGGAAGTAATTTATTGGGTATAATCCCAATTAACACAGTTGGAGAAATATTTTCAAGGACAATGGCAGAAAATGCCTCCTTGATAAGAACATGAAGGTGATTTGTAAAAAAATAATTAAAAAAAATCAAAGTGTCAGGTTCTTCAGATCTTAACAGCTAAAACAATTGCTTTGAACTGAGCCAAGGGTGAAAAAATAATTTTGGTGTAATTAAATGTTGACATTTTAATTCAGGTCTCACCAGCACTAACTGGCTATCTTTGGGAAGTTCATTTGAGCATTTTCATTTGAAAACAGAGCTTCTGTTGAGCTTGGATGAGAAATCACCCTAAACTTTGAAGTGATGTGATGCCTGAAATTTTGAAATGTTGTAAATATTCCTTCCTTTAAGACTTTATCAATGAAGTGCTCACTTTAGTTACTTTGGAGTAAATCCATTGAATACAAATAGATTTACATATGAATATCAAACAAATTTAGAATTCCAGCATGGGTTAGATGTAATAAGTAAAAGCCTTAGTTAGAGACTTCAGGAAGCACTGTTGTATGTTTTCAATCAGCCTGAAGTAACTAAACAAATAACATGATTTTTTTGAAAAGGCCAATAACTGGAATTGCCATGTGTTCTACTTCTAACCAATCTTCCATCTTTACTACATCTCTAGGTGAGTAATGCCTCTATCAGGTGCCTGCTTTCAAGTAATGCGAAATGTTAGAATTTCAGATTGGTTTACTATAGGCTTGTCATACATTATGGTCTGTAGAATTAAAATTAAACTAAATTAAATTAAAAATCCAAAGATTCACAGACTATCTGAACATTTTAATATGTATATATGTATTATTAAATGTATGTATGCATGAACAAAAAGGCAGGAAGCTGTTCCATAGTTCTGTGAAAGTACAGAAAACATCACATGGTGTAGAAGTTTTCTTCCTTAAATAACCAGAAGTATGGACAAATTCCTGTTAAAATATTAGAAGTTAGGGTAGCATAGTACTTTCAGTAGGTGAAAAATATAGTAACAGAAGTGATTTTATACAAAAACAAGGTAGAGATTAGCATGCTTGCCATGAACACCAAGTTTTGCAAAAGTACAGAAAATAGATTTAATTGTATCTGTAGAACAATCTATACTCCTTGCACGTTCAGCGAAAATAAATCTAAAATGAAGTTGAAGTTTATTTTGTGCAAGCTCAAAGACAGTAATGTTTTACCTTTTAATACATATTTATATAGTAATATAAAATATATAATGCCTTTCCATTGCTTAACAAATGCACTTATTATTTATGCATCAGTATACAGGACTACACAAACAGAGACTTTTTGCCAACTGAAAGCCGTATCCTGACTAGATTGATTTTTCAAACTGGAAGGTGAAGGATGCCTTTAAATAACCACAGTTCTTATTATTTTTCTTTCATCATTTATATTAGATTCAACTTTGAAGATGTTTTCAGCAGATTCAAAAACGCTTCAGAGGAGCGTGTCTTTCTCAAACATGGTCAGTTCTTCCAAGCCTTTACTGTAGCCTTTTTAGATTTGGTTGAGACTATTATTCAGAAAACAGCTGAAATTGATGCAGGCAGAATTAGAGGCTGCTGATTTGCTTGTAGACTAGAACTTGAAGTGGGTTTCAAAATATACAAAGCTTCTTGATGCCCAGTGCCAATCTTAAGCCTTTGAAACTGGCCGGCCAGGACAATATTCCTTTTAAATCCAACCCAGGAAACTGACATAATCTATGCATACAATCTCCATTAGGAACACATAGTTTAAGACCTGATATAGAGTTGGCTCCTTTTTTATTTTTTATCTTAGCTATCTTTGAAGATTTAGACACATCAAAATAATGTCATATGTTTAATTACTTCCAAGTAATAGCTTTTGAATCTATCAAATACAAAATATGTTGTTTCAAAATATATCAATATTTTAATATATAATATATAATTTAATAATATGAACCAACACTTGTTGATTTTGTTACAGGCTTTGTCGTCTTGTTTAATCTTACCAGGGAATAGCACCGTTGTATGTTCTTCATGGGACAATAATATGTATGTGATTTTACAGATTCCTAAATGTACAGCACTAGTTCATGATTCTTTTAATTGGGGCCAGTCTTTCCATGAGCTAAGTTTAAGTGAATTTGAGGAAGCAAAAGATTGTGCGTGTACATGAGGAATAGAATAGAATAGAATAGAATAGAATAGAATAGAATAGAATAGAATAGAATAGAATAGAATAGAATAGAATAGAATTCTTTGTTGGCCAAGTATGATTGGACACACAAGGAATTTGTCTCTGGTGCATAAGCTCGCAGTTTACTTATAAACAGTAAGTAATAGGTCATAGGTCATTGTTATAATATATATAACAAGCAGATAAATACATAAATAAATAAGAGAAGGAAGTTTTGCAATACTTTGGGCAGGGGAAGGAGAGCAAGAGAAGTGTCCTTCACCCAATTGAGGAAGAAACCAAATGGATACTCACTGGAGATGAAAGACTAGAATGGAATGTGATCTTCTGAAGGGAGAGGACAGTTCATTGATTTAAGAGGCCACCCTTGAATCAATTACAAGATTATAAAATAATGTGGAGAAGATAGCAACATGGTAGCACAAGACAAAATGGTTGCAGAGACCATATGTTCAGCCACCGGCAGGGAGAGATTGTGCCAGGCACTGAAGCCAATTGGTAATGAGACTACTACTGGGACGGAATCAAGCTGTTGATGATCTGCTCTGAAAAGCTTACGAAAGTGTCAGAAAGCAATAGTTTTGAAGCCAAGCTGGAAAACGTAAGTGCAACATCCATTTGTAACAGGCTGAAGTAAGAGGCTGGCCATGTCATCCATTCCTGCAGGTGAGCAGCCTGTGCTGGCAATGGGTCAAATAGAAAGTATGGTTCTGTCCTAGGTCTACTGCAATCACTGAGCTACACTGTAACTCTACGTGATGCCATAAAAAGTATGTGGGTAGCCAAATAACAGAAAAGGATGGGGTTGAATGAAAAGTAGCTAAAGGAAAGAAGTACAGGTAGTTCTTGAGTTATGAAGGTAATTGGGATTGGAATTTCAGCTGGTAAGTAACGAAGTTGTAATGTCACATGACCGCATCACTTTGTGATAGCAATCCCTGCAGTCCCCATTGCCAACATTAAACGCAGACTGTATGGGTTGTTAAACAAACACCTGCTTGCAACTTCTTGCCAACTTCCCACAATCAATGTCAGTGGGGAAGCAGGCCAGAAGACGCAAATCCCAGGCAGCTCACAAGTAGGCCAGCAGGCAGGAAAGTGGTACCTGCCAGTTGGGAGAGGGTGAGCGAGGCTGTGTGAGTAGTGGGGAAGGTGCAGCATGAGTGTGTCAGGGCTTGTGGAGGTTGTGTGAGGGTACACAAGTGCCTGGGGAGGCACGATGTGTATACCATGAGGCTCAGGAATGAGACTTAACTGAGCAACTTGCAACCTTCCCTGCCAGCAACATTGGTTGTAGGAAGCTGGCATGAAAGTAAATCACAATCAGGCCTTACTAATTCAGAAAAGCCTTGCCTGGACTGATTCTGCCCTTCCCCAGTTTCCTCCATGGTCAATGGAGCCGGCCTCTCAATCTTTATCAGCTCTTGTTCCAGCTCATCTTCTCCCGCAGATTCAGACTCCGATGGGACATGACAGACACGGCAACTGCCATATATACTAGCAGTCTGCCAACACCCAGATCATGATAATGTGACCTCAGGGGTGCTGGGATGACCCAGACTTTGAGGAACAGTCGAAACCAGTGATTGTTCAGTGCCATCGTAATCTCAAATGGTGGGTGACTGAATAAGTGACTATTAACCGAGGATTACTTGTATTCAAGAATAGGAATGGGTGAGAATTTGTTTATGAGTTTAGGAATTTTTTTTTCATACTTATGCACACCTATTTACACATGGTAGGATTTACATTATTTTGTTTCTAGTAAAACTAACTGTTGTTTAGAACAAAATAATACCAGGAGCTGAAATTGTCTCTCATTTTGACAGCCATTGTCTTTTACATCATTCCACATGTCTGTTATTTTTACTTTTGTTCAGTTGACACAGTGGAGTGATTTGGAGTGCTTTATACATATCTTTTTCCTCTTTTATCTCTTAAATTGGAAATAATTTGATGTGACGTTCCTTTTAGACTCAAAGCTCTTCAAAATCAGAGACAAGTTAAGAATATACAATATCCACATATACTGCATGCATACACACACACACACACAGACCACTAGATGTGAATATGTGTGTCTGTGAATATATATACTTACATATGTACATATGCATATACACACATACACACGCAAGCACACACATTCCTTATGAAATATTATGAAACTATTTTCTAAAAAAATATATGCTCTGTTGGATTTGTGAATATGTATACTCACACACACTCAAAATAATTGAGGCTTACTAATTTATTCTTCAACATTACAGGAATGTGAGAAGACAAAATTGGGAGAACCAGGAAAAAATGAAGTAATTTATTTTAAGTAGAAATACCTACTCACTATACAGTGGATCTTGGATAAGAAGGAAGATTAAAACAGTAAACACAGATAAAATAAAAAAATATTATTTATTTGGTAAATTTATATAGTCCATCTGACATACATTAGTCTTTCTGCATCCCGTCAGATGACATTCAGACCTGAAGTTGATAGGTAGATGTGATTGAGTAGATGTGAACTGGATCCCTCAAATATCCTTACCAGCGCCTTTAATTGAACCCAGAAGCAAACTAATAATCAATGATTTAATATAGGAAATGTATAATGTGTGCTGCCCTATCTGCCTGTGCACCAGCTGAATCTTTCAAATACTCTTTAAGCCCAGACTCATGTAGAGCATATTACAGTAAGCCATGTGGGAGGTGACCAGGGCAGAAGTGGTCCAAGAAAGGACACAACCGGCACCCACCCAAGGGTCTCTCTAGTCATGACTGCCACCTGTTCATTGAGCAGAAATTGTGGATTCGAAAAGACACACACAGCCTCAGACTGACCTTGACATGTATAAATAATTATCACAGTAATACAGTGGGACAAAAATCATCTGAATGCTGAGTTCTGGAGATAGCCCTAAAAAGCTATGACTTCACCCTGTGTCAAAAGATGGACAGCAGCCATGACAGTTTGGCCTCCAGGGAAAAGAATTCTGAAGCTAAGGAGCATCAGCAGAAAAAACAGGCAATAATTAATTGTCAGATACAATTCTAGCTCTTGATTTGGATGTATGTCTGTTCAGAAAGAAAATCACATGTGTTCAATTTTCATCCTCAGTTTTTCCCAACACATACCAGTCTCTTTGGGTCTTACTCAATATTTTGTTTCATCACTTGTCAGTTTGCCTTCTGCATTCTAGAGGCAGCATTGTTCACTGCATTTTCAGGCAATGGAATAACAATTCTTCAGAACTAGATTTTTAGTTATTAATTTATAGTTGAGATTTCAGATGTGCAGCTCATTCCACAGAGAGAACAGCCATACACATTTTTGTTGCATTAATTTCTAATTTTAGTATAGAGCCAAGATAGTAGGAAAGTATGTTTACTTTTCCATCCAATTCCAGTTCACAATGGGAATGGCAGCTGGAGGGGGGCGATGCTGCATGGGGTAGGAGAAGGGCAGGGCTTGTATCAGAGGAACGGGGCAAGAAAATAGTCTGACTTGTGATCTTAGCTTAAGAATCTGAGATGGTGGAGCTGTGTTTTTAAGAAAGCAAAACTGTGAGGGTCTGAAAATATGTGCAAGGTAGCAAATGTATTAGCAATTGATGAAGCAGTGGGCTCCTTGCTGTTCCACCAGATTGTTTACAACCCCAATTGTCTTGCTGACCTGGGCCTGCCAAGAAAACCTATCTGGATGACTAAAGCAAGCTCTCTTCATAAATATAATAACACTAACATTTGCTTCTTAATTGGAAATTGCAAACGTAACTAGGTTACAATTGAGTATATGTTACTTTTAGCAGGATGGTAATACAGCCAGCCAAACATATCACCTGAACCAGTGCTAGTTAAATTATTTGAACAACTAAAAATTGCAGATTATTCCAGAAGTGATCCTCTTAACAAATGATGAGCAGGATATTGCTATCCATGGTAGGGAGGGGATATAGAAGCCCGATACAATGAACTAATGAGACTACCAATCCCACAACTCATTTTTAATTTATAAAAATCTATTGTCTGGAAACATGTTCACCACTAAATGATTGTTTTCACCAACTGTTGGAGACAAATAACCATTGATGCATTAATTCAGTAATTTCTTATTAAGTTTACAATTTTTTTTAACTGTTGGAAATCCATACTACATGAAGTAGATGATGGCTGCCTGGGTATATTGGCATCATCTTTTACATGAAGAATTAACTTCACATTAACAAGAGAAACATGGACTTCAAAATAAATGTGCAATAAGAAAGAATACTGAAGAAAAGTAATGCAATTTGCAATGCAATTTCAGGTAGGTATTTTGAACTTTGGCAATTTTTTAAGTAGAAGTGAAAGCCTGCAAGCCCCTTCCCCTTTCATCTCATTTCCCTGAGGGCCATGGATGCAGTGGGTCAAGCAATGGGTTGTTTTCTATGTGGAGAAGCCATTCTTATAAGTACTTTAGTGTCAAGGTGTCATTTTGGAAATTAGGGCAGGAACCATCAATTAAGTATTCTCTGATAGTCATGACTTTAATTTACTAATACTTGGGCTACCACATTTTATTAGCAGTTGCAATCTCCAAGTAGCCTGCCAAGGCAGGGCCATGGAGTAAATACAAATGAGTGGTGATTGGAGCATATGTCACTGTGATAATGGTCACCTGTTGCAAGTAGAGTTGTACTTGGCATATCACTTTGCATTCCTTCTTAAAAGTTATGTCAGGATCATTCTATAGATCCTATCCCTAAACCCTTGCAGCCAGTCTTGTAGAATACCATGATTCCTCCAACCCCCAGAGTCATCAACCAAAGCAACTACTGCTATTTTTACCCATGACAGAGTCTGAATCCATACTGAAATGGATCTAAATAACTTGTTTCCTCAAGTGTGCTCTGTAGCTGATACCTCCGTGGTGCTTCAGGGTTAATGCCATTATTAAAGTTTAAATATCATTTTGACATCTCTACTACAGTTCAAACAAATTTGGGGCATGTTCTTTGAAACATTTTTATGTGCTTCTGATTCACATAAAGGACATGTCTCACTGATAACACCTGCAAACCAGTTTCTCTTGGGTCCACTTTTTAAAATGTCATATGCAATTTATATTATCATTCAACTAATCTAGCATTTTCTCATGAAACTCCACTGAAGTTTGATTTGTCCTGGAGTTTTCAGTTATCTATACTTCCAGCTTGATGTAACATTTGTGGTGCGAGAGAGCAGCTTCTCCCTAGCAGCTAATGAGCTCCTAAGGGTAAAGAATGCAATGAAATTCAGTTTTGATTTACCATGAAGAAGTCACTTTCTTTCCTTGGTGAAAAATGAGTAGTGATTCAAAATGGAGAATTATGGTCGTTGTTTTAGAACTACCTGGAAATGTTCTAAGAAAAACAACAATGTATGGTGATATTCCTTTCCTTTCCTTTCCTTTCCTTCCTTCCTTCCTTCCTTCCTTCCTTCCTTCCTTCCTTCCTTCCTTCCTTCCTTCCCCCTTGTTCTCTTTCTTTCTTTCTTTCTTTCTTTCTCTTTCTTTCTTTCTTTCTTTCTTTCCCTTTTTTTTACTACTCATAAGCTGATTATGTGAACCAAAAGCTAGTTTTTGTGATATTTTTTAAAAAAGAAAGTTGGATGTAAACATTTTTGAAGATTTAATGGATAAAAGCTCAGTAGCAGCAGCTTTTTCTTAAATTTTGTGTGTTTTAACTGTTGCAACAGGCAACTTTAAAAAAATAAATAAACAAGTGAGTGTCATAGTAATTATTGGAACACCAAATTTGGGAATAGATTAATTACCTCAAAATGGGTGAAATATTCCAGTGCATTTGCAGGCAGCAATTTATACATACATAGTATAATGTGATAGAGCTGTGAGGCCAACAATTTCCTTATTTGCATTATTTAGAGAAAGATTGGCTAGTCGATAGATCTTAGAATCTGCTGAACTACAGTTCCAACTGTCTCTTCCTAACATTCTCGGGAACTGTATTTCCATCTTAGTGTAGTACCATTTGACTGTGTCTGATGTTCAGTCTTATTTACAATGCAGCAAAATTCTCTTTTCCAAGATACAGCTCTTCCTACATCTTTTCCTATACCTCTTCCTTCCTTTCGTTTAATTTTTAACATTGAACTCTTCTTGGTTGGCATCTGTGCTAGCTTCCCTTTTTATTGCCTTAAGTAACACTTTACAGATCTCCAAATACTGGATTAATTTCCTAATCCTTCCTATATACATAAAACAGGACAAACCTGATCCTTTAAACTATTATCCAATTAGTCTGTTACCTGTGATCATTAATCTATGTGTCAGATTTTTATATTGTAAACTTTTAGATGTTTTCTTGGCCCCAGAGAAGGCATGTTTAGAAATAATCAATAAACTGTGAACCAATATATAGTATTTCATCACCTGACTGAGAAATATTATAGTTTTCTAAAATGGATCCTTCACATTGCTTTCATAGTTCTAAAGGCCATATTTGATCTGTATCACATAAGAAACTTTGGGGAACACTAAGCCCAATATTGATTGATGTTATATTCTTACATTGGTAATATCTTGACATCTCAACACAAGCATCAAGCTATAGTAAACTGCAAAAAAAAATATCCACAACTTAAAAGATGCAAAAAAAATACATTCTTGTCCCATTCTTGTTTTGTTTATGTATAACAATGTTGTTGAAGTTATTGCTAAACCCGTATTTCATTCTCTGTCTTTTGTCTATTGCTATATTTACATTCTTCTCTATGCTGATGATGGGCTGTTGTTTTCTATAACTTAGTGAGTCTGCATGAGCAGCATGGTAGCCTAATGGTGAAGATGCTTGCCTCCCATTTGGAAAGTTGAGAGTTCAATCCTAGGGAGTGGCAGATATTTCTCTCTCAGGGCACAAAGAGAAAATATATGCAGCAAACTCTGCATAGATGTCAGGAAGGGCATTCGGTCAATAAACATTCAGCTCCATTCAGTTGCCCCAACCGTATGCCAAATTAAGAGATTACAGGGTTCTAAAAAAGAAAAAAAAAAGAAAAAAGTGAGTCTGCATAGATGCCCTGAAACATTATTTTCATACTATCATAAGGTTGGGGTTGGGGTTAGGTATCTCTGGATTGCTAAAGATTGAGTTGAGGAAGGAGATCCAGCCAAACCATCCCTCATTGTCCCTACACAGTATGGAGACCATGTGGTACTGTCCCAGAATAGGGAATATCCGATCACTTATTTTTTTTTATTTTTATTTTTTACATTTATATACCGCCCCATTCCGAAGACTCGGGGTGGTTTACAGCTTATAAGCAATACTCTTACATCAGTATATTAATCCTGGAAGTCCTGGCCATATAACTCTCCTGAAGAAGTGGGGGAACGGAATTATACTATAAGTTTTATTCCATAACTTAGTTGTATTTAGCTTTAGCTCCTTGCTTACACAATAGATCATAAATAAAATAGTAAGAGTAGGTAAGGGTTACAGAGAGCATTCAAGATTTAGCCCCTTGTTTAGTTGGTCAAGTTGGTCAAGGGAGATAAAAATCAAGTCCAGATGGAAGGACTGTTTAATAGTCCTCCCTTGACCAACTTTAAATGTTTGCCTTGACTTTTTTTGCCCCCCTTGGTCTGGTTTCTTTAGTGGCCTAGTGGCTTAGTGCGAAGATGCTTGGCTCCCACTCAGAAAGTTAAGAGTTCAATCCAAGGTAGCAGCAGATGTTTCTCTCCTAGCGCCTAAAGAAAAAAAAATCTGTTCTGAACTTTGTGTAGGCAGCAGGAAGGACATCTGGCCAGTAAATGCTCAGGTCTATGCAATCACCCCAACTCTACCCTGAATTAAGGGTTACAGGGTTGTAAAGAGGGAAGATGTTTTTGGTATGACTACATAAGATGATACTAGTATTTCTAATTGTATTAGATATTGGCGAGGGTGAAAATCAAAGCGGGAATGGCCAAAATCAGATGTATTCATTCACAGACAAAAAAAAATGTTTTGCCTGCTCAAAGTTTAAAATCATAATTGCTACTTAGGGGAGGATTTGAATAGAATCATAAGGACATGGACAGATACTGGTCTCTATCTGCTGCCAAAATGCCCCAATGCCGCTCTACCAGATGATTGTCCTAATTGAGACAAAGGTCAAACCTATCAAGGAGACACCACAGATTACATTCAGCTTTACCATTTCTGACCATCACTTTTCAAACCTTTTTGTAATAACAGCTCAGATGCCATTGCTGAACTAGAGTCTTGGATACATTTCAGAAGTTATATCATGCTTTTATCTAATCAGAGTTTTCTATTGCTTGTGATTGATTGGACTAGTACTTTCTGTTAATGTTCCCAGGGATGCAGGAAAACTCCACCAATCAATCAATCAATGCAATAATAATGGAAGCAATCTTATTTATTCAACATGTTGAGGGTCTTTTCTTTTGTCTCTGCAGATGTTACCATTTATAATTACCTGTGATATTTGTTAGTATTTCACTCTCTTTTAGTTTTAATTTCAAAAAAGAAGCTTGTATACTGTAAATCCTGCAATAAACTTTTCCAAATACAGCACAGGTAAACATCTTTCATTTGTTAATAACGTTCTAAAAATATCTGGACCTGACAGATTATTAACATCATATGTTATCATCTAGCTACCAAGAGGAATGAAAATGATTAAAAGAAAGAAAAGAAAGAAAATACAAGGTATGCTAAATTCAAAAAGCAAAATTAGAACTCCCTCCTAAACATTCTTCAAAATAAATTAGTCTTAACTCTTAATCAGTTCTATGTCAGTTTCTATTCAACTCCTTTGCTATTTTCAGCATCAGGAAACAGGCAGGAAAGTAGGTAGGAGAAAGGGAAGGATGATATCACTGGACTTTAAGTTGAAATCTCTTCAACTGTAAACCAAGCATTTTTTCATAAGACACAACTACTTTTCCAAATCTTCCAGCTTGCACAAACTCCCCATCCAACAGATTTTTTAAATAGAAAACAAGAAAGACAGAGGAAGAAAACAAAGGTAATGTAAACAAGGAATGAATATGGTGTCAGCTACAAGTTTACCTAGGAGCTAACAGGCAAGGTCAAAGACTTCATAAAAACGATCGGTTATGAGTAAAAGAAGTAAAGATTAACTATACAGTTTCAGATTTAAAGTAATGGGAAGAAAAAAGGAGTCAAACCTTTAAAAGACCAGGAAATCTTTGGACCACTGATGATAGAAGAACTGGAGGAAACTGACCAAATATAGGGTATAAGCAAGTATAATATAATGATAAGAGTAAAAAAGACAGAGTTTTTGTTCGATTGCTGGATCTACACTTACTTTCAGAAGTGCTAGAGAAAATTAACCTGGAGCTATTGAAAACAATCAGACAAGGTGTTAATGTTTTGTACATGAGTATCTTGAGAATATTCTCCACGAACTCACTAAAAACTTGATGCAAACTCAGGGTTTGTCTAGTGTATTGGACTCCACCTTCTATTATCCCAGCCAATATAGCCATCAGTTATGCCTTGGGATGATAATCATTAGTGTTTCTAGGTGTGGCAGAATAATTCCCAGCATCTTGTCCCTGAAGGAATTGCAACTTACAATAGGAAAAAAAAGGATCCTCCTCTTATGTTTTCAAGTGCAAGGAAGGCACAGTATGAAGGATAACCTACTATTCCTGAGTAGCAGAATTGTGACTGAATAATAGAAGGGGAATGGATTTCCCCCTTTAAATCATATGACACCGCTAGGCAAATTGTCTGCATCCCATCTGCAGCATTAATACATATTACATTTTCAAGATTTTGTCAAGACAATTTCATTTGAGGGATATTAATCAAAAAGTAAGGATTTATTTACTTCAGCCTGCCAAAGACTCATGTGGCTTTGAATTAATTATTCCAATAGGAAGTAAATTATCAGAGATGTTATTAACACTATGATAACCAAATCCAAATTATTTGATTATTTGCAGTCTATTTTGGATATAATCAAAAACTATCTATAACCACATAATCAACTTAATTTAATGATAGGTGTTTTCAAGGAGCAATGGCTTAGACTAAAGAGAAGCATGGTCTGTGAGAAATTCAGAATCCAACACCATTTCAACAACACTTTGCACTTAGGTTGATATACCGCTTCATAGTGCTGTACAGCCCTCTCTAAGAGGTTTACAGAGTCAGCATATTGCCCCCAACAATCTGGGCCCTCATTTTACTAACCTCAGAAGGATGGAAGGCTGAGCCAACCTTGAGCCGGTGAGGATTGAACTTCTGGCAGTAAGCAGAATTAGCCTGCAATACTGCATTTAACCACTGTACCACCACCGCTCTAAATTCCATTTCAACCAATAGTGAAGTCAGAGTATCCCATTATACAGTAGTATTTAATATGTGTGCTCAGCTGGTCTCTCCAGGTGAGTGATGAAATGCAAATGAGAGTAGGTCAATACATTAAAAGCCTAGATCAGGTTGATCAAAGCTACATGACCCAATCCAAGCATTTCAATTGTCACTATCTCTGATAACCATGCCTTTTTGCAAGTGTGAGAAGGAGCTGCACATATAATGAGATCCAAGATCAGGAAGAAATATTACCAGGGCTCTATCCAACAATTACTATATCAAAATTGGCTCAGAATAGGGTAGGGAAAAGCAAAGGTAGTCTTCCATTCGCCACAATCCTTCATATCCTATATTATTTCAAAATGGAATTCATCAAAACTCCCTCTCAAGTTAAACCTGATCCCTGGTGAATATGTGGATACATCCTTGTGCTTCATTGGGCAACAAAAAGCAAGTGATTTGCCATTGCCTTCTTCTGGGAAGTACTTTTCAGTTTATCTTCATTTTTAAAATTTAAATGTATTCAAATTATATGGCCATCCACCTCACCATAGAGACTCTAGGCAGCCAACATCATATTAAAAAGGTGATACAAAGAGATGTTAAAAATCACAATATATATGATAATCAAGGGGAAATACCAAACACAACAAATTGAACAGTAATCACTTGGACTCCAAATTACTATCTGGCCCCTACATCCAGGAACACATCCAAGTCTTCACGACTTTCTGAAAAGCTGTCAGGGTCAGGACCATTTTAATCTTGGAGGTTATGGTGTTCCAAAAGGGCAGTTGCTATAAAAGAAAAGTCATATTTTCTAAGTCCATCAATATATCATTCTTTAACAATGGGAGTGCAGAATGCATCTCCTGCCAGTATCCAGTCCAATTAAGGTATAAACTAGTTTCCACTTTCTCTTCCCCACAGAAGTTCTGTACGTCACCAAAAGAGTTCTCAGCTTCTTCTTCTCCAAGTTGGTGTAATTTGCCCTTAAATCGGTTTGGGGTCTTCCAAGTGCATTAACACCAAAGCTCCCAGAATATTGGGACATTGAGAGGACATTAGCATGAAGGTGGCTGTACTGAACATTTCACCACAAATCATACTATTACACCTGAATAATATGCTTGCATCAGTGTGCATGTTTGGAGATGAA